>CM031243.1:508674002-508827293 GCA_018340775.1 Taxus wallichiana var. yunnanensis | reverse complement strand
ATCATGTTCTCCATTTTTCAAAACCTATTATGATGGTTTCACGACAAACATGCTCATGGATCTGGTCCTTGTGCCTGTGCCTCCCACATTATCTACAGAGAATCAATCCATGGTTTGTTCCTCAGCAGCGGTAGATGACATCAAGGACTACTGAAGAAATATGTCCCCCATCTTCAACTATCCTCACACCAACCATGTTGGGGTTCACAGTATGTTTTTATATCACGGAATTCACCACGTCAATTTCATTCTGTATATATGTTCATTTTGACAACAATTACTAACATTGAAAGGTACAGAGATTCAGCCACACATCTGCTTGATTTCTTAATAAATTGTAGTTTATTATATGAATATTAATTATGAGCATATGTTATCAAGTAGGTAGAAAATGAATTCTTGATTCCTATGACTCACCCGCTAGACATGCCCACCACGATGAAGATCGCATTCTTTTGTATCAAATCTGTATTTCACACTGTTGTATTAGTAACTTTTTTGGTTGTATTTCGTATGCGAAGTGTACAACGGAAACACCAAAAGCTATCGTGAAAGGAAGTCAAAGTGGAGGGAAAGAGCAATGCGAGAGGACGATGGGAGAAGAAAGGGTGTGAGGGTGGGGATGTGTGAAGGTGGGGAAATCAAAATTGGGGAAGCAATATGAAACTTTACACAAGACTAATTGAACAAAAGGTTGTTAAGCATTTGAAGTCGAAAAGGCATGTTGTGCTAGATGAGAATGCACTGTGTACTTCCTCTAGCACTTTTCAAGCATGTTTTTAGTTGTAAGCTCGAGTAATTGTAGGGAAAACATGTGATGTAGGACCACCCTTTAAGCATTGACGTAGTAATGAAAGTAAGATTTTATCAATTGATTGAGAATTTCTTTTTTACTATTTTTTTTAATATGGAATTTAATAAACTAAATTCAATATATCAATTTACTAAAATAATCTCTAGCATCCATGCTTAGGTAATTTTTTGAAGTGACGGAGCATTCTGCGTGTGCAAATTCCTTTCGGCATAATAAAATTTTACGATTTCCAAGCTATACAAATATTTTAGATTTATCCTCATGTTGAGTGCATACGCTAGGACTTGTTCAAATGGTGTCCCATTAGTTGTCGGATGGGGTGGAGTCTTCCGCATGTGCAAATGCCTCATTGCATAAATCTCAAGCCAATACTGGAATACTCAACAACTTTAAAAACATTCAAATTTTATTAAAGAAACTTAAATTTGCAGCTAAAACCATGCATTTGTAACATTTTCTTTCATTCTTATTAATGCTTTCTTTTTTTGGACCTTTATGATAGCCTTCTTCATCTTTTGTCGAGGGTGCGTAAATTGGAGTGTAAACACCAAAAAAACTCTTAAAATAGAAACAAAAAAACCTACGCATTTGTTGATATGTGAATTCAACATTTGAATAAGCGAGGTTGCGGTTAGGTGGCATGTGGGATGATTTGTCCGAGTACGGGAGAATACTCGTTGAGTTTGGAAAGCTATCTATTATTTTTAATTACTAATTTGTCTTCAGGTGATCAAAGCTCATGATTCTTTCAGAAGATTGCAAGAAGTTGTTTGGTCAAAAAAGGTGCAAAAATGGATTTTATGAAAAAGAAAAAAATTGCCATCAATGCGTAGAGATCGAGAAAATATATACGTTTCTAGAGTAAACGACACTTGAAACGGAGCCACGGAATGAAATTTATGGCATGTGCAAGTTTTTACTACTACATCTTCTCGGACCGTCAAAAAAGGTGGAAAAATAGGATTTATGAAAAAATAAAAAAATTTCCATCAATGCGTAGAGTTCAAAAAAATCTACACTTTTGGAAGAAAATGACACACTGAAATGGAGCCACGAAATGAAAGTTATGGCACATGTAAGTTTTTGCTACTACATCTTCTTGAACCATCAAAAAGGTGAAAAAATAGATTTTATTAAAAAATATAAAAATTTCCATCAATGTGTAGAGCTCGAAAAATATACATTTTGGAGAAAATGACACTTGAAACGAAACACGAAATGAAAGTTATGGCACATGCATTTTTGCTTACATCTTCCCTAGACCCTTTCAAAAATGGCAAATTTTTTTCCATCAAACTCGAAAATTGGAAAAATTGCAAAAAGGAAAAAATAGCTGTCTTTGGCACGTTTCTAAGTTTGGCTGAATTTTCCCATTTCCACACGCCAACCGATGTGAACTTTTCCACGACGCCAACCGAGCTTTTCCATGTGCCTAACCGATGCAAACTTTTCCATGGCCGCCATGTGTGTGGATCGCGATTGCCCATATATTGTCGACCAAACGATCTCGGCCCTCACTATCGTCATCCATGTCGAGCCCTCGGGATTTCTAACTTAGTTCACACCTATCGGCGTAAATATCTACACTATATGTTTCAATCATGATGGGGCTCTAGTCGATATATATAAAATGATAGACACATATCTAAGCAATCAGCCTCGTCAATGTCGAGTGTATGATCCAAAGAATAATAAAAATACACTTTATGGAAGACATAACAATGCTCTTTCCAATGTTGGAAACATATGACATTATTTAGAACCCAAAAATATGTTATAAATTTTAGTTAGGCATTATATATTGCAGCAAAAAAATTACGCTGTGTGATTTAGTAATGTCAATTGCTTAATTAGCAAAAACCCTTGCTAAGATATGGAAATTTCAAATTTCATGGATTTTATTGCATTATATAGATCTCGAGGTAGGGATTTCAATTTTATGGTGTTTTTGAAGAGGATTTGTTGTTTTAGACCAATTTGGTGGGCTTGCAAAATAATTTCTTTTTCTTTTTGACAGGAAGATGGTTGGTTCAATTCTTATATGTGCAGACATAATGACCACCACATCATGAAGAAATGGAAGTTCTACAATGAATCCTAGGGAATTGTTCATTCTTATGGCATACCAATAAGTCAACGATTGTGATTAGGTTGTACATCAACTACATTTAGTAGAAATATGAAGACTTTAGGAATGCTTGAAGATAAAGACTTAGAAAAAAAAAATGTCTTACAAAAAATGTGTAAAGAATAATAAATTTAGTTACTTGGCATGTTTAATATAACGTCATGTAAAGTCTTTTAACTCATATGGTAAACAATATAGAAGGAAACATTATTTCCATATATACATTATCGATAGGTAGTTAAACAAAAGGACAATAAAATAAATAGATTCTCCATTTCACATTCAAATGAATTGTAGCTAAGTTACACGTAGCAATTATAGATACAACATTTGATTCAAAATAAGGATATCACAAGATAAGGGTGAGGGAATATGATCAATTCAAGTCAACTTTTGATATCAATGATAACAATTACAAGTTTCAAGAAATGCCTTTAAGGCTAATCAATTCCCCAACCATATTTTAAGGCACGATGAACCAAATAAACACACCCTATTTGAGTAGTTTTTATATTTCTTTAATAATATCCTTCTTTTTAAAAATATATTAAATCATTTAAAGGAATTAAAACATAATTTATAATTTATCATCTTAATCTTCACACCTATAAAAAAATCAAAATATGAATTTGTGAACACTGAACATATAATAGGTAAAGGTAGTATTTTAGGTCATCAACAATCCCACATGAAGATTTCTATTCTATTCACCTTTATATTGATAAACAAAGTTAACAATATTGAAAGCCAATCATGATTGGCCCATTTTCATTAATGTGACAGACAAGAGAGACTTTATAAGCTACATAAGTTTTATGTATGTATGTATGTATGTTTTGAAGACATCATGCCACACTAATCTTACAAGAAAAATATCAATTTATGGACAATAACAACCGCATTCCTAAAAAAAAGGAAATGTCATACTTCAAGAACAACCATATGGGTCGTGTTCTTATAATATGAACAACCTATTGCTATTGAAATTTGAAAATTGAATAGGAGGAATAAATTATGAATTATACAAGAAGGAAATACTAATCCATTTGCATGTTATAAAAAATTCAAACCATGTGTATAAGGCTTGGTTATCACATTGTACCAAAAGAACACAATGAAAATTTGAAATATTTATTATTATATAAATGGAAATTTAGATAATGATGATCAAAGTGGGTAGGAAAATTATAATACATTGTAATATTTTTTATTATGATATTCAATGTAGGGGAAAAACTGATCAACAATCTGTAGTGAAAAATAAACAAGGTTTTCCGACATGTCATTCCAGGGGCTACATTGGGCTCTTGAAGAGAGTACTTTTCTTGTTAAGTTTTAGGGTTTTCTGTCCTATGGGCTCACCTATATAATGCCCCCTCCACTTCAATCTTGACCATTGATGTTGAGGATGGAACTAGTGGAGATGCAAACAATGACACCACCACAAAAATATTCTCGAAGTTTTCCCAAAGTATTCCACAAGGTAATATATCTCCTCATGATGTTGTTTTACATATTTATGAATTCAATATTGTGTGTCAATGACTTGAATAGTTTTTCCTTGTCAGCTACTTTTTGGGTTAAATTCCCTCTAAAAGCATGCTCAAATCTTGGATTAGCTTAGCTTGGGATGCTCATGGCATCAAGCTTGAGAGCATTCAAACCTTAACTAAAAGGTTCTTCTTATTTAGTTTTCTGACCCCTCGCATGCCCCAACTATTCTAAATTATTGTGCGACTTGGTATGTTTGGAACTCCTTACTAGTTCTCTCCCCTGGATGCAGGAATTTATTGTTTTTGAATTCATGGCCCTTAAAGTTCCCATCTAGGTTGAATTCCCTGGCCTACCGCCCCCCTCTATGCACTTCCTTCATCAAATTGCCTCCTCCATTGGGCAAGTTATATGCATGGAGACACAACATGTTTATAGTTCTCGACCCTAAAATGGGTCTATGTTGAGGTTGACCTCTCACATGAGTTAAAAGAGTTTGTGGACATTTAAATGGAATATATGCGTTACTCATGAGAGATTTATTTACATCGATCTTGCTAATACCTACTTTCATGTCAATCATCTAATCACAAGATCAAAGATTGTTTGATTTATGTGTCACACAATCACCCATCCTCCAAATTGATTATTAAGACCTCTAAACTCCTACATGAGGAAGGGTGGAAAAATGTAGGGGGCAGAAAGATAAGTGTTGGAATGAGAAATTGGCTAAGTACAAGCCACGCATAGAGGATGAAGATTGTACGTAAGATGCAAACCAAAAGTATCAATGATAACATGAATGATACAAGTATAGAACAATGTCCAAATGTTTATGCAAGGTTAAAAAGTAAACAAGGTGCAAAGGGCCATGCATAGGGATAGAACAAAAGAGTTAGCAAAAATTATAAATGGCCTATAAATAGAGAAAAGCAAAGATAGAGTGAATGATAAGGAAAGTCTAGAAATAGACTTAGTATAGAGAAAACACTGCCAGAGGATAAAAGCACATACACGATGGATATAGATTATGTATGAACGAATCTAAATATAAGACGTGGGCATGGATAAAAGTAGGATATTTATAGCAGAGGGCTTGATCCACCTAAGGATATTCATGGATTGAAGACTAAATCGCGAGTTCAAGGGCATGCAATCTATGTTTAATAACTATCTGTTACTATAATTAAAATAGGTAGTGGTGAAGGACAAGTTCTCACCCTATATATATTTGTGATACATCCTTTGTAGAGAGTTAGTGAATAGATATGAGTGGAGTGAGTATGTAGAGATGTGAGTATGAGTGGATGTTTATGTGTGGTATATCTCTTGTTGTAGTGAGTTTGTGATGCATGTAATGTAATTACATCATTGCTAAGTATGAGTCTGTAATAGAAGTGGACATATGTTTGTAATGGATGATCTAGTGTGGATTTCCAAGGTTAGTGGGATGAACATGGTGTGTTGGGGCTATAAATCTAATATTGATTATATACTCTAATGACTGAAGGATCAATCTCTATATTAAAATGTTTTTGTTATAATTTGTTATTGCATTGTATTTGGTATTATGTTGTGAATATATAAGTATGTGATTGGTATCTTGACAAGTCTAAAAAGAAGTGGCCTACTAGACTGCGTACTTTGGGGTGAGCACTTGGATATCTTTCTAAGTGAATTTCTAATGCACCCAACCCTGTTGTGTTGGAAACTAGACTCCAACATTTTTGTTCCATTGTGAGACCTTATTTCTTTCATACTTTCAAGATGTGTGCAAATGGCATTTCAGCTATCTCTGGAGAGCATTGAATGTTGGGTAGACAAAGACTAGGATGAGTTCTTGCAAAGGTATAACATCGGTATAAATTTTAATCCACGTAAATGGATGGAAGACAATTTTATGATTCGTCATCTGATACATTCTTTAGTTTCTTCCCAATAGAGTTATATGAATGGTTGACACCGTACGCATAGAATATTGATTTAATAAATATGGAAATTTAATCTTATTTCATAGTCACTATGATAAATATACAATAGAATACAATTGTTAATCACTCTAAAGATGTGACCGTCTAAGCTAAATGAGAGAGATAACACACTTATATGATTTTCACTTATGTCATAATAGATTTGAAGTGATACAACTAATGAACAGGCTAGGAGAATGTCGAAGATGCTCGATATCAATTCTAGAAGATGTGGAAAGATATATACATGGGTGCTTGGGATAGGGTGAGGGTGCCTGGGAGTCAAAGACCACTCCTAAGCACTGGTGACTATGTGAGTGCTCGGAAAATACTTTGTCATCTATCACTAGGGTTTCATACTTATTTTTGTTGATCACTTGTATGTCACACTTGGATCACTGAGGTACCTGTAAGCTACAACAAAAACCCTAGCTACCTACACAAGATAAAAAAACACATCAAATTGGAATGAAAAATGTAATATGTGAATTCAAACTAACCTCAACAATCATCCAAAGGAGGAACTTATGACCAAGCTGTTGTACTACATTCCATACTTCATGTAGTTCTATGTGCTTGTGTATGCAATAGTGCTCCTAGGTTTTCTTGCACCAATGATGCCAATATAGCGGGCTAAAGCTAGATAAAATAAAAATGTGTGTGATGGAATTCAACACTTCACCTTCCTATGCAATGTATGCAAATTAATCATCCCAAAATACAGTCCTTTTGATATTATGTAGATATGTTTGACCTTTTTGAATTTCCCACCCCTATAATGGTATGTATGTTGTGTATATATAGGGATATCTTGTTTGAATTTTGACATAGTGACATGACATGCCACTAGGACCTCGGGATACGAATAAGAAAACCGAAAATGTCGACAACAAATCTCAAAAATGTGAACAAGAACAAAAAGGACAAGAATGCTCAGGGTGTATAGGAGTGCATGGGCGCTAGTGTCCAAAATGGGTACTGGTGTCCTGGGATAGCTGACGAAAAATATGAGAATAATGATAGATAGGGATCCCTGTGACCTGACCAAAATTGTGTGTAGAAGTGATAGATGTGGGAGAGAGACAATAGAAACAACCTAAAGAAAATGGATGGACTAGGGAGTGTGTCACTAGTGAATACTCTTCTTACCTAAGATTCCTGTATATAAAAACATACTTAGTGGTATAGTAAACTAAAATTATGTGTGTGATTTTGTGTCTACATCCCCCCCTTTATGCTATTTGAATGAAATTTAAGTACAGTAAAGG
Source organism: Taxus wallichiana var. yunnanensis (assembly GCA_018340775.1). Taxonomy (NCBI): domain Eukaryota; kingdom Viridiplantae; phylum Streptophyta; class Pinopsida; order Cupressales; family Taxaceae; genus Taxus; species Taxus wallichiana. The sequence continues at coordinate 508,819,622 of CM031243.1, read as the reverse complement.
AAGTAAGGAACATACCAATGAGAATTCTGAAGAAGCCTTATTACATAAGTACATGTAAAATATAAGAAAATATAGATGGAGAACCATGTATCAACATGTTGATCTATGTGGTGTAAATAGAGACAATCAAACCATTTGTGAGGAGCACTCAGAGAAATTGATGATTTGATTTGGATAATTTCTATATTTTTGAATTGTTGTCAATAGAGATTTGAAGGGATAGGGAGTGATCAATTCCCAACCCGATTTTAGTAAAGTTTTGATCCAGGGAGGATTTGGGTGTCTTGCCGCAAGAGGAAGAGTGTTATGGAGATAGGTCTAGTTTTACTATCCAACTATGACTATATCCCCAAAAGGTACAACTATTACAGATGGATAAAGACCAAATTTACCTCCATTTCGATCCATTTTTAATAACCCAAATAAGAGTAGTATAGGAAAGGCAATGACGTCTCATTTCCCCACTCCTATGGGTTCCCTGATTTGTAAAATGTTATATCACTTCCATGTTAGGTCATCTAGAAGTGATAGAAAGTGTAAAGCAATTCCCACTTTAGGTCATCTAGGAATGATAGTAAAGTGATGTAGATCCCAAGTTAGGTCATCTCAGAGAGATAGTAGAGTGTGTTATGTCATATCGATTGATTGATTTGATTCAAATAGTAAAATATTATTTTAAAGACTAGATGTATGTGATATGTTACTCATGGAGATATTTTTGCACTTTCCCCCAGATTGGGTCATTAATGGGAAATAAATAAAAAGTATTTGAATAGAATGATTTTTTCTTTTGTTTTGATAGTGGAAAAGAAAAATTGTTGGATAATGATGTATTAGGAGTATCTAATGATCATATAATAGCATGAGAGGGATTATAGAGTGATCCTAATTATATGCCCCCATTTTAGTGAAAGAGTGTGGGGTGGATATAATGAGTACTAAGCCAAAAGTAGAGGTGAAAAGATGTAATGATGACCAGAGGAAGTAAAGAAGATGTTTTAAGATGGAGTATATAATTGGATATCATATGTGTGAGATTGGAATATAGAATTTTGAAATATTTAGAGTATGGTGGTAAAATAAATTTTGATCCTATTGGCATGAATGGGGAAGAAAACAATAATAGCGAAGCTCAAGATATGAGTGAAAATGTGCAATGTGTATTAATTGGAAGAATGTGCACTAATAGTAACTATAGTAAATTCATTATTGAAAATTTATATATATAACGATAATGAAAATAAGATAGTAAATTTATTTTCACAAAGTGATTGAGTTATAATTTGAGCTTTGAGCTTGTGAGGATGCCCACACATTAGGGCAGCAAGGTTTACTAGGTTCGAGATAGTATGAGAGGTCATGGGTAGGAACCAAGAGTAGGAGGCTAGATACCAAAACTTATAGATTTATGCTTGATCATATGGGAACATGGGCCATCATATGGAGGCCATATAAATACTATGGAGTTTAGTTGGAGGATGGTGTAGAGTTACGGTGCATTCGATACACCATGTGGTTAGAGGACCAATTTCCAAGAGTTATAGAGTTATTCCAAGAGGAGCATGTATTGAGGCAGTTTTTTATGGCTCGGGATGTGCACCCAAAGCCACATATATGGGTGAGATCCACTAGAGAACTATAGAGGCCAAGAGTAAGGTCAAGTCCTATAGGAACATAGCTAGTGCCCCTAGCTCAGATGAGAATAGATGTGGCCTTAGAGCCAATACAAGTGGATGATGCGGGGTGCACCCAAGACTATAGTGAGTTGTGGGAATCACACGGGTGTGATTTCTAGTAAGAGGAATAGAGTGACATGTACCTACTCCCGATGGAGATGACATAACATCAACTCTAGCGGATCGTGAGTATTGTTTGTTGTTATGTGTTGATTGTAAATTTATTGGCGTATATTGTGAATGTGTAGTAACTAATATGATGTTGTATGTTTGTAGGTGATGTGCATTGGTCATTGATTTTGGATTCATCAATATGCATATTGATGTGTAATGTTCCTTCATATGCACTCGTGGGATGTGACATACTAGAGTGAGTGGATGAAATCGTGATCGAGAATGCCCATTTGTTCAAACCGGTTGTTATAGTGGTAACCACATGCACTGTACTATTAAGAAAACGTGATGAGCCTTGCATTAATATAGAGTGAGTGAGACAGGATGTGGGAGGTGGATCCTTGGCTTAGGATGTGTTTGTAAGATATGTGGAGCTGCATGGCTGATTCATGGAGCAGTAGGTTGAGGTGGCTATATTACATAGACAACTAGAGGGATATAGATTCCTCGACCAATGGAGTAGAGATTGGCGGTGAACCATATAGTTTTAGAGCTCCCATGATTGTATCTAGCGATAACGATGATGATATATGATGTATGTGTTTGCATTGATACATGGGGGCTTTCCCCCTTGCGATTGTATTTTGAGACTATGATTTTTGAGGATATATATATATATATATATATATATATATATATATATATAAACCTAGGTTGGATATCATGTGTGTTGTGCATTGATGTGATGGTTTCCATATGTAATTTGATTTATGCGTTGTTGAAATGTTTGTATTGATTGTTGAAAATTTGAAACATATGATGATGTGGATGATTTATATGTGAAGGATATGATTTAAATAATGTTCGTGTTATAGTAGTAGAGATGGTAATGTGATGTGGATAGTATAGTAATATGAATACAAGAATGTATGTATAGGATGTAAAGAGACAAAGTAGCATAGATGGTGATGTGACTTAGATAATGTAAGAAAAATGATGTGTTGATAGTTGTATAATGAAAATATGTAAGAGCATGTGTGAGGATGAATAATGAAATAGATAGGGGAAGAAGAGAAATCTCCTAGAATGAGAGTGATGTTCATTCTCGTAACAAATACCTCAATAGTCATGCAAGAACCTTAAGAACACAGAGTGCGTCATCAAGAAACAAGGTGATCATACAAAAATCACCTACCAAAGATGGAGAGGCTGTGAGGGGTGATGGAAGCATGTGGAGTGGAAACAAAATGAGTGTAAGAGCTAAACTAAATGTTAGATAAGATGGTGTCACTAATAGGAGATGGAGTGGTAGGAACACAAATGAAAATAGCTTTGGCATCCAATGAGATGTAGTAGCATTGTGAGGCGGATGAGAGGATGCAGTGATGGATGCGCTAGGTGGAGGACATGGATGGATAATGATCTTAGGAGATGGATGACTTACAACCTTAGAAGTTGATGGAGGTGACAAATGAACAACAATGGAAGCATGCTTATGTAGAATGGGTGAAACATATTGCTCATGAGAGTGATATTTTAAGGAAATGACACCCTTATCTTATAATTATTGTAACTTGTCATGAAGGGAATAACAATCATTATCACGATGAAAATTAATGCAATGGAAATTACAATAAGGAATATTATGCTAGTGATGCAAGCAATGAGGAGGAGGATGATGTTGATTAGAGGGTAAGAGAACTAAGCGCTTATCAAAAAAGCATGCAAACCATCATGAGGTTTAACATCATGTGAGAATTGCAATGGTTCCTAAGTAGGAGATGGAGAAGACTTAGGTGAAGACCGACGCGGTGGAGGATATTGATGATGTGTATGTGGTGGGGGAGATGGAACACACTTGCAAGGTGGAAGAGATGGAGAAAAAGAGGAAGCTTCACAGATGGAAGAGGAGAAGAAGTGGAGGATGATGAAACAAAAAAGAAACAAGATGGTGTTTTATAACATGTGCAACAATTAAATTATGTTTTAGATCAATGACCTTATAATCTAAAAGCATAAATGATTCACATGTATCATATTGTAATTTTTCTTTCACTACAGGAATCAAGCCATGAAAAAGATATTTTGCTTCTCTAAAACAATAGACTGAAATACTAAGTGATGCATGTAATAATTGAAGCATAAAATGTAATATAGAATAGGTTATTTCTTTCCCTGATGTAAGTTAGGTAAGCGATTATATGTAACTCTAGGACCAATGATAAGTATAAAGCGTATAAGAAAAACATCTTCCATTTCACAGTATATACTAATAGATCCATATGGAAAATGAGTATTCCATTAAAGAGCATCATCAACAAGACTATGATGAAAATATCTTAGTAACAATCAATCATATCAATCATGATCATTAGGTACACACTTTCCTTTTACTACTTTTTCACATTTATATACTTATATAGAGTTTTCATAATACATGACTTGGAGTACTCATTTTCTCTTATTTTGTAGGTCCCTCCTTAATACTTACATCAAGCATAACAACATGTACAAGACAATACACTTCACCCCTAGGGTCACTTCCTCTTTATTAGCTTCTACGCTTCATTTTTATCACTTCATGTTATCACTTGTCTCTTTGCACGCTATCACCATCACATTCTACATGGTTAACATGTATGTATCTCTTAACTATTTTATGTTATCAAGTATTCATTCAACAATATAAATCGAGGGAAAATTTAGACACAAAATCATGCACTTGGGTACATTTATAGGTCCTAAAAGCATACTTGCATTCATATGATTCCTAAGTGAGAAAACTAGTAATTGAAACTATATTTGGCCTCTTTGCTTTGTTTTTGGTCTTCTTTATGGTCTTTTACACCCTACAACCCAATCAGATCTTTTACTTATTTATCTTTTATGACTTTGGACACTACAGCCCAATCAAGACATCAATGCTCAGGTGCCCTCATCACCTCTGGGTGCCCTTGACCCTTTTCTATCTTACTCGATTCTTTTGGGTCTCTTTTATCTTTTTGGCATCTTATTTTCTTATGGGTCACCTTCCAGTTGTCAATTAAAAATTCAACCAAGGGAGTCATATAAATACAAAGCTATGTGACCAAAATAGAGGACCAATCTCTAAGCATATTATCAAGCACCTAAGATTGCATCTAAAGGAACCTAAAGAACTTCAAGGCATCTATTTGGCATCCATTAAAAGGGACAAGGGACTATATATTTGTATACATGCATTGTTAGAGTAGGTATTTACCTTAGCTCATGTTCACCTAGGTACTATTTACCTTTATTGTATTTATCCTCACCCACTTATGTGTGTGGATATTTATTTTATCTTATTTATATATTAGGAGATGTTATCTAGTTGTTAGGTACAGTTCTTTCCTTGATCTATGGTATTGACTAGTTCTTTCCTTGATCTATGGTATTGACTAGATCCTTGATGTCTAGTTATCTCCTAAATCTATGGTCTTGACTAGTTCTTTGATGACTAGTTATTTCCTTGATTTATGGCTTGATCTATGACCTTGACTAGTTCTTAGATTGTTATTCCTTGCCTATTTAAGCAAGGCCCATTCTCAATGTATTGCATTGAGTTCCATAATAATATATGATATTGCTTCTCATTTGTTTGCAAAGGTTTATGTAAAGTTATTCTAGTGAATTTCTTTCATCTTATAGATCATGGTGTTTGATTAGCATCTATGTTCTTGGCTTGGTATGATCTGGTTATCGTTCCTTTCATGGTATCGAGTGGAGATTGTTTGTTAAGCATCATCGTCTGTAAGTTTTATTTTGGAAATAAATTATTTGTCTATTCATGTATTTGGGATTTGGTCGTATTTTGTTGCTGCGTGCATTTTTATGGAAAACAGAGGCTTCCATTGGATCCGAAGGTGTGAAAACCCTAAGATCGATGAATCTCATGCCATTTCTGCAGACAGTCATTTTTGTGGGCTTAAAACTTGTGATTCCTACTAGTAGGTGCTTAACTTCAGCCCCCTTTAAACTTATTTGTGTGGTGAAGGCAACAACATTTTACTCTGTTTTAGTGGCACCTAAAATAAATAACAGAGCAAACTATTAAAAAGCTTGTAACTTTTGATCGGTAACTCGGTTTTGAGTGCCGTTTTTTTGTAAAAGTGCTTATTTTTTCGTGTTCTTTCTATTGGAGTTATTTATTTTGAGACTTGTACTATAATTACAAAGTGCCAAATATGGAGGAGTGTTGTAATCAATTGTGGATGCAATTTCTTTGAGCTCAAGTCCTAAATTTTTGGGAGTTACAGTTTGTACCTATCATGGATTCTGAGAATGATATGCTTTTCTCTGAAGTATGTGGACTTCAAGAGGATATTGTAAAATTTGTGGAAGAAAATAGATCGCTCAAGAAGCAAAATTCTCTTCTACAATCACTCATTCACGATAAGGATACAATAATACACTCCCTGCAGAACAAACTTGCTAGCCTACAGCATCACCATCATATTGTGGACAACCATATCCATGCTCCTAGTCCACTTGCAGTTGTTGCTCTTATACCCACTGACATTGATTTGCCAGTCTTTGAGCTTGAACCTGCTTTTGATGCTTCTAAACCTATGAGGCTTGTTACTGCATGCTCTTCCACATATGTGCCTATTACAGTACCACATGTTGTGTATCCTACTTCTACTCAACTTGCATGGATTTTTTAATAAGCATACCAATTCAGTTCTCGCATGCTCCATTCTATGGGTCTCACTAGAGGAGTCATTGGTAGACATTCATAGGGTATTGTTTCCTCTATTCCACATGTTAAGTGGAATTCTCGTCATGACATTGGTTTTCAAGCAGATACTTCATTGGGATCACACATTGATAGAGCTCCTTTTTGTTCGCTCAACTCTTTATGAGGATCATGAGCAACACATGAGTTCTGCACCTTCACTCAGGATTGAGAAACCTAATATTTCAGCTATCAGACATGATCAACCTGACACACATTCTGATGTTCTTTTGCATGCACCCATTGTGCATTTTGCACCAATTCATATGCAGCATCTTCTTCATCCATCTCGTGTTGATTTGGGGTGGATATCTGATCACTCATGGAGGCGACATAGGCATTCATTGAGAGGAATCTATAGGCGTGGCTCCTCCACCATTCAGCCTCTTTCTCCACTTTCTATACCTTATGCATTGTGATGCTTCTTGTTTTGAGCATTTTTCTTTAGCAGGTGTAGTGTATCTCTCTTGTTTGTTGAGAGATTTTGTATCTGTATTTTCAACACTTTTGGCATGTTGACAGTCTCTCTTGGGGGAGCTATTCTGGTGGAGCCCAGTGTTAGTTTGTCAGTGTTTGAGTAGTTATTTTGACAACTCATACATATTTTTAGCGCCACTCCACCCATTCAACAGTATGGGAGGGTGTGGTGTTGATCCTACTTCTTCGGGTTTTGTGTCCTTGCCTTGTTACCTTGGATTTTCTTGGATCATGACACTCTAGATTTTGTGTCCTTGCCTTGTTGCTTTGGTTATTATTCTTGGATCATGGCACACCTATTTGCAGCACTTGATCAAATTATGTTTGGTGTTTTTTTTACACTTTCGACATCACTCCGTTGATAGTCTCCTTGTATGGAGCTATTCTGGTGGAGCCCAATGTCAATTGTTTTTGAGTTTTGTGATTGAGTAGTGGATTCAGACCACAGTGCACACCAAACTTCTTCAGCATTGTATGAGTTTTTGAGCCAAGCTTCTTGGGATGCCTTGGAGTGGATCTTTACTCTCTTTACTTTATTGTTACTAGTTTTGGGTACCTTGCGGTGTCCCTTTTTCCAGTTATTGTACATGAGTACCTCATCAGGCCTAGTTGTCGGGACTCATACTGTGGACATGCCACTTCTATTTTGGCCCCTAGCTTCACTTGAGGGGGTGTTAGAGTAGGTATTTACCTTAGCTCATGTTCACCTAGGTACTTTATTTACCTTTATTGTATTTATCCTCACCCACTTATGTGTGTGGATATTTATTTATCTTATTTAGATATTAGGAGATATTATCTAGTTGTTAGGTATAGTTCTTTCTTTGATCTATGGTATTGACTAGTTCTTTCCTTGATCTATGGTATTGACTAGATCCTTGATGTCTAGTTCTCTCCTAAATCTATGGTCTTGAATAGTTCTTTGATGACTAGTTATTTCCTTGATTTATGGCTTGATCTACGACCTTGACTGGTTCTTAGATTGTTATTCCTTGCCTATTTAAGAAAGGCCCGTTCTCAATTTATTGCATTGAGTTCCATAATAATATATGATATTGCTTCTCATTTGTTTGCAAAGGTTTATGTAAAGTTATTCTGCCAAATTGCTTTCATCTTATAGATCGTGGTGTTTGATTAGCATCTCGTGTTCTTGGCTTGGTACGACCATTATCGCTCCCTTTCATGCATAGGAGGGGAAATTAATTCTATTCCATACACAAATTTGCATCTATCTACAAAATTTATCTTGTTATCTAGTACATCTTACACAAGGGCTTCCTAGGGCACCATTGTCTCACACACACACACAAGAACTAAATGGATTCCGAGATGTAGTGTAGCGCTCATTTGTAAGTTCACTCAATCGAGTGACCTCGAGGGTCATTCCGACTCCCCATATTATATCTTTCTTTTTTGGGATTTGATGTAGTTTTAGGGTCTTACAAGTAAACATATCTTTACAGGTTATAGGTACATTTAGCGATCAAGATGTGACATACAGTGACCAAAAGAGAATATCAATAAAACTTGTGTGACACTAGAAAAATTAGGTTCTGAACTCTGTGCAATCACATGCACCTGGTTGAGGTCTTTGGCACCTAGGTGCCCTCACCCTAGTTCAAGTGCCTTAGTCTAGCTTTATTTGACACTTCAAAATTTATTGTGCACAATTACGAAAATCTTCAGGACTTTCTTGTTCGTCATTTTTCCTGGTCTGGATCACCTTCAGAAAATCATAAACAAGCTAAGTCTTTCTTTCCCTCTCTTGCACTTAGGGTTTCATATTTATCTAGCATATTACTTGTGTCAAATTTTTACTTTAACATCTATTTATCATACATGACTCTGCAATATTAAGGTTTAGTAATAATTTTTATTTTTGTTAAGTCAATTTTGTTGTGTTTTTTACACTACCATGCTAACACACTTTGAATATATTGAGTTGTATGATCTTTACTCCCTACTAGGGGTGTTTTTTACTACTAATGTTTCCTTGGTTGTTCAAGTATGATATGTACCTTGTGTTTGTTCCTAAAACATGTAGAGGTTGGTTTGTTTTTCATGCCATAACATTTTTGTGTCAACCCTTATGGGGTTTTCAAAATCATTTTTTTTTTTTTCCAAATATGTAATTAATTCAACCCTTATGAAGATTTCAAAAATTAGAATAGTTTCCTAGCCAACATTTTTAGTGGTTTCAAAATTTAGAATAGTTTCTTAGCCAACCTTATTTGGTTTTGACCATGTATATTTCATTTAGATAGAGCATGTATCTATAGTTACTCTTATTCACACAACCATATTCCTGAAGCTAATTTTAATTCATTTTTTTAGAGGATTCATTAGATTCAATAGACATGTAATTTAGTATGCACTTCATTGTTTGTTATCTATATCATTGTACATGGTTACCTCATCAAGTCAAGTTGTCAAGACCCATATTAATGAGCGTAAAATCTTCTATTTTACCAGATCACCTAAGTTGATCTTAAAAGGGGTGTTGGTGTGTTTCATATTTATACTTCTGTGAATTTCACCTTAGGTAGTGTTGTTACCAAAGTGAGATTTATTATGTGCACAAAATTGGTAAATGCAAATTTAAGTGGTAGTTATCCTCACATGTATGAGAAGGGTGAGGTGTAACTTGGGGAATGATCATATTCAACCTTTCACTCAATCAATAACAATCTCTCACTTACATATTACTTTTCCTATATAATGAACCTTTTTATCCTTATGGAAGTTTAGATTAGACCTTAGAGTCAACTCCATAGAGATGTAGTCTTTTAAGGAGATTTTGATCTAGTGTAGCCATTAGTTTCACACACGTGCATTTTATATTCTAGTTTTAGTATAATGCAATGTGTTTTTGCTAGGGAATATCTTCCTCTCATCTGATTACTTTGTGTGGATGCTTGCATTGCAAGTTTTCCTAGGACCTTTTCAATTTCTATATGATATCAAAGCCAAAGTTACAATCTCCAACTAAAAATATTCTCATATTTAGATTTTATATTTAGAGTTATTTACATTATTGGTTGCATATCTAAATGAAGAAGAGTTTTTTGAAGAGATTTCTACATTTTTTCCAATTTTAAGTGTTTTTGGTGGATCTCAAATTCCCTTTTGGAGGCCTTTTTAGATGTTGATTTTCAAACTTTTATCAATTCTAAAATTACCATGCTTCTTCCCAAACCCCCAAGAATTTTTTTGAGCCAATCCATGTTGTGGGTTTCAAAATTACCCAATGGGTATTTATTGTTTATATCAAAATTGCTATTATAGGGTCATGTTTTTGGATTTTTTCAATTTTGGAAAATCTTAAAATTCTAGATATGATCTAGTATTGTTTCTAAATTATACTCAAAAATACAAATTTATAAAAATCATATTTTTTAAAGTTCATATCCACTTGAAAATCAAAGAGCAACTAAGAAGATAGTGTATTTTTTTTTATTTTCTACAAAAAATGGCTTAAAAGTAAATTTATTAGATTCTTCTCCTTTGGAGCTTTACAAAAAATATTGATTCATAAAAATAGAGCACTGAGGAACCCATGGGGTGAGTTTGATGTTTCAACGACAATTCTGGTGCATTGCATTTTGCATGCTCAACATTGTTGGTGCATTTTTCATACTGTGCATAATCAACCATTGGTCACTCATACAACCATCATCTAGCCCCTACTACCTACACTCAACCCCTGACCTATATCATATGACTACCCAATGTGCATTTTTAGCTCTTGAAGGATAAAATTTCACCATTGAGCCCTTTTTTGAATTACATTTCTTTCAAGGTTCACAAATTTTGATCAGTGAAGTTTGGGAAGATGATTATTTTTCACCTTGCCTATTTTTTTGTGATTTACACAATAGTGTTGTTGATTTTTTATATTTTGATAAATCATATTTTTTAGAATAAATAGTTTTTGTTTATTCAACTTGACCATATCATGCATTTTGGACCTGTATGAAGCCATATCCTTTGACTAGTAACTCAGATTTGCATATTGTTTTTTGAAAGTGTGTATTTTTAACACTCTTCATAGTTGAAATGTATACTTATTTTGATTTTAACTTAAATTTGAAGTTTTTTCAACTTAATTGAATGTTTGATAAATTATAAATCATATATGTGTGGATTTTCCAAATGTATTTATACTCACGCTAATTTATAAAATTCCATGGGGCTTTCTAGGTTTTCCTATCTTCATGTGTGTGTGATTATACTTGTTCATAATTCAATTTCCGAGTTCATCACATGGAATTTTATGCACTCTCCTTAGAGGATTTTGTTTTTCTTTTTTGCATACCTACCATACTGACATCATTTGAAGATATTGAGTTGCAATGTCTTCAGTCCCTGGGGAGTGTTTTGTACTGCTAATGCTTCCTTGGTCATTTAAGTACGTTATTTACCTTTTTTTTGTTCCTAGAACATGAAAAATTTGGTTGTTATTTCATTCCAAAGCATTTTTGTGCGAACCCTTATTGGTTTTTTAAAATCACTTTCATTGTCAATTATGAATCGATTCAACCCTTATGTGTTTTTCAAAAATTATAATAGTTTCTTAGTCAACATTCTTTGGTGGCTTCAAAATTTAGAATATCTTTTTAGGAAATCTTCTTTAATTTTGACCATGCATTTTGTTTTGATGGAACATGTATCTATAGTCACTCTTATTCACACAACCATTTCTTTGGAAGCTACTTTCATTCATTCCTTTGGAGGATTCATCAAATTCAAAAGACATTTACTTTAGTAGCTTCATTGTTATTTTTCTCTATCATTGTACATGGGTACATCGTTCGATCAAGTTATCAGGACCCATATTTACGTTGATACAAGTTTCCTTCTATGGGATGAAGTCTCATTGGCTTTGATACGTGACTAAAGAAAGAAGGGTGCAGATTATTTAGGTTGTGCATGTGTTTAATACTCCATCGGCTCTGATACATGATAGAGAAAGAAGGGTGCAAATTATTTAGGTTGTGCATGTGTTTAATAAGAGTTGTTTTTACACCTTCCAACTAAACGCAAAGCTGACAACTAGATCAATGGTGGAGGAAACTCACCTTTGATGTAGATAGTATATAGTTGGAGTTGATCCATACGATATTTGGTAGACTTCAAGCGTTTTAATGAAAAAAAGTGGTATATATTATATATATAATATTTTTTTTGGAAGAGTGATAATCAAAGTGATGAATGACAAAGAATTGTTCCTTAGTAGCACCAAGGGATTTTTGTAGCATAATGCCGCTCATTTCTTACATAATCAATATGATGCCCTTGAGGGCTTGGAGGATGGGGATATGGCTCTTGACCAACATTTCCCATGAATTGTTTATCTTGGAATGTTAGGGGTCTCACAAACTCCTGTTATAAGTATGTAGTGCGTGAAACTCGACAACAATGTGCAAATCTAGATGTTTTATTTTTGCAGGAAGTTAAAATTATAGGTTTTCAGTTGTAGATGGTATGCAAATCCATTTGGCCTAATAACTTGGATTTTTGTAGCAATCATGAAGTAGGGCGTGGGGGATTAATCTCAATTTTTTCCCCTAAATGGTGGCCCTTATTAATTAACCATGGAATCGACCCCACTAACCATGTCATATGGGTCCTCTTTAATATTGAGGGCCACCCTTTTGGGCTCATTAATATTTATGCCTCTAATGATGTGGTCGAAAGGGCCGATATGTGGTAGTGGATAGCCAACTCCATTCCCGATGCATACTAGGTAATAAGTGGAGATTTTAATATGGTTGAAGCCCCAAATGATAAATGTGGCCACCTACCTATGAGGTGGACACTTGGTGAAAGGGAAGCATGGTACTTCATGTGAAATAAATTTGGATTCTTTGATCCTAATGCATCTCACTTTCCCACCTCTGTAGCTTGGTACATGTGGTCCAATCTCTATGGAGGGACATATCGCGTCCTTATACGTCTTGATAGGGCCATGATATCAAATCAAAACTTTTTTGAGTTTGATAACATTTATTCCATACCAGTGGAAGTTATTCCTAACTTTGTCCTTTCATACCACTTCCCTATACGATTTCATATCTATTGGCATGATGTGTGCCCATTTTTTCATAAAGGCCAATTATTTATTGATACTACCTTGATGCAACATGACCCCACTCTCAATCATATCAATGGGATTTGGAATTTAATTCCACGACCCAGTCAATGTCAGCAATTTCATCCTCCTATGAAAACTAGTTGGTTACTTTAGTGGGAAGATGTGGTGACTCAGACTACCATATTTCTTAGAATCTAAAGCTGACAGTTGGCAAAAATTCGGTGCCTCTCATACAACACTAACACCTCATCTCTCAATCGGGGGATGGTAGCACTTCAATGTGAACCCTTCTCTAATGCTCCGCAATTTAAAGTTGTAATGATCTGACATCAAATCCAAATTATGGATAACTATAATGCTAGAGGCACTCAAATTTAGGCTCGAATGCATTGGCTCAAGGTTGGAGATCGGGTCTCGAAATAATTTTTTCTCTCTTCGAGCCAAAATCCTTCTCAACAGATTTGAGCTATCATGGAAAACATAGCTCAAATTATTGACCCATAACTAATGTTGTAAGACTTTGTGTGACATTACAAGCTCGTATTCCAAGCTCATCCACACTCTGGAAGCTCTCCTAGCCACTCTTGACCAATGTTTGGGGTTGTGCCTCGCAAGCTTTCAGAGGCTCAGAAGGTGATCTGCGAAAGAATGCTCACTATTGAAGACCTCTATGAAGCCACTATGCAAATGGCCAATGATAAAGCGCCGGGATGTGATGGATTCCCTTGTAAATTCTATAAAACTCTCTAGGATTTTGTCGGGAAAGACCTTTTTCGGTCTATCTTGAAGGGTTTCAAAACCACTCCCTAGGGCCATGCATTAACAAGGGGAACATTAAATTTATCCCTAAGCAAGGAGATCCCGAGAAAATCACTTGTTGGCGGATGATTACACTGTTGAATGTCTCCTACAAAATCATTTCCAAAGCGTTAGCTCTGTGATTATGTAATCTTCTTCATGTTATTATTCAGCCAGAGAAAAACAGGCTTCATATAGGGGCGCTTCATCCTAGATAATATCATCGTAGTTTGGGAAGGCATGGAATGGGCCCGCAGATCTCACCAGAGCTATCATGTTTATCAAGATTGACTTTGAGAAAGCTTATGATCAGATTGAATGGCCTTTCATCCTATCCATGCTTTAGGACCTTGGCTTTGGCCCCATTTTTATTTAATCCATCAATATGCTCTTTGCAGATGCTTCGCTCAAATTTATATCAATGACCTTAACTCACTTAGAGTCCTTTGGGCTATTTCAGTCTATCAGACAGGGGTTGTCCTCTTGCTCGTGCACTTTATGTGCTGGCGGTTGAAGCCTTTGGTTATCTCTTAGCCCATGCCAAAGCACAAGGTCTTGTTCATGGAATCTCGCTTCCTGATGAGCCCAATTCTCAACTCCTCAATGGGAATTTTACGAATGATTCATTCCATACACTTATCAAGGATGAGAGAAACATTTGTAATGTTATGCAATGCTTGGATACTTTCTGCCTAGCTTTTGCTCATCCATTCAATGGCAAAAAACTCAATGTTACAGACAATCTTTCCTTCCTCTCCATCGATGACCGCTTACCACATTTGATTGAAAATTTTGCAAAGATGGTGATGTTTTCAAAATTCTTGGTATTCCTTTTGCTTTTCAAGCCTCCCGGTTGATCTATGGAATTATGTAATTCAACGAGTGGTAAAAAAAATGGAATAATTGCTTACTAGCCTTTGTCTCTGGCTGGAAAATTCAAAATTTTCTCTAAATTTCTAGTGCCACCCATGTCTACTACTCGTCTTGTTGGGTGCCTTCCAAGGCCTCCATCCAAAAGCTGGAAAATTTCTCAAAGCTTTCCTATGGGCTAATGCTTCTACTGGAAAAGGTTTTCATCATATAGCTTGGGATATATGTTGTCTGCCTCACAATTCTAGAGGCCTTAGGCTTATTCACATTCAACGCCAAGGGTAAGCTCTCTGTGCCAAGTGGATTATCAGAAGCATCACTAGACAAGAATCTTGGAAAGTTCTCATACAAGTATGGCATTACAGAAGGCTCTCCTTATGGCCACCCTACATGGAAAGGCTTAGGGTTTGTCAATTTTCTCATCACTCCTATGCCTATCAACATCGTGGGAACTTGTGTGCTTAAAAGTATCTAGAAAGTGTGGGAATGTGTCAAACCATGGATTTTATGGAAAGGGGATGGATTTTGCAATGGTTTATCTCTTAACCAACAATCTCTTCGTGGTTGTCAATTTTTCAATCTCAAGATCAATGTAGTGCCCACATTTTTATAGCTCAGTTACTTGTTGCTCATTACTCATAGACATGTTTTGACAGAGATTTGTTATATTTTAGACATTACATTAGGAGATTTGACCTGATTAGACATGTATGGACATTTAGGCATATATGCACGATTTATCTTGATTACTATGTTGTTTGCATTATCTTATGATGTCATGGATACTAATTGATATGATTTTGTTTTGGAACGTAGTTATATTAATGGATACTCAGTTTGTTGCATGTTGGGATTCTATGGATACATGTCATTTTATCATTGTGACTAACTTATGGTGAATTATTATAGTTGTACATTGTGCACTTTCGATTCTAGAAATTGATTTAGTCAGAATTCATTGATATCTTATTTAGTAATTGATTTATATTTTATCAGACAGGTGCGTTTAATGTGTGCAATGAGTGTGTAGGTGACAGGTCACAAGAGAACGTGGGACTCAGGCCAGCTACGCAAATTTACACAAGCAGCCCATGGGCTAAGTCCTAGCCATGTTTATTGCTTGAGGCCTTAGTGTTAGAATTATTGTTTTGGGCACCATGGGTGACCCTCATTTGTAATGTAATATGTCTTGTAATTATTATTTTTGCTTAGGGTGTTTAGTTTGTGTTGTAAGCTTGTTTTGGGAATTAATGACCCCACTTGCATTAAGTTTTGAATTAGTTTATTAATGCACATAATCAAAAGGGTTTAGGGTCACATGTGAACCCTTGGGTGGTCCCCACACCCTCTATCATTGTGCCAAATTTTTCCAAACCCGAAATTGGGTTATTTTGGGCATTTTTAGGGACCCCTTTTTAGTTTGGGAGTTCCCTTAACATAAAAATGAGCCCTTTGACCCTACCTAATAGGTAGGGAGGCTTATTTCCAAGGCTAGAGGGAGTTTTCCTCCCTTTTTTCCTTTTTTCTTTGGTCACATCCATGTAAGGGGTATGGATTAGTGTGCTTGTTAAAATTTTCACAAGAATTGTCTTATTATCATTTAGAGTAATTTGGGAGAAGAGGGCTAAAAGGCATTTTACCCTTTCTCTCTTTTGTTTTGGCATCTTTGACCTTAAAGGAGGAGAGGGTGACACATGTCACCCCCTCATTTGTGAGGATTTTTCTTGCTCCTCTTCAAATTCTCCTCATGGGAAAAGAAGAGAACTTTTGTTTTGGAGCTTTTGCTTGGATGCTTGTGGATTTGGAGCTAAAGTTTGCTTGAGTCAAGAAGTGGAAAAGATTAAAGTTGGAAATATTTTTGGAGAGATTTTTTTGGTAGGTCTCTTAAGCCTTATTGTATGTGTTGTATTCATGCTAGTTGTTAGATTTTTTACTTAGAGATGTGTTGTTTTTATTTATTTGTTTATCATATGGCATGATGGAGTTTTGGAGTGGGGGAAGAGAGAGGGATTTTTCCTCTCAATCCTCATAGGCTTGATGGGAAAGCCTTGTAGGATTTTAGTGACTCCCCTCAAATGTGGAGGTGAACCTCCTCCTTCCCCATTCTTGGTAAGGAAACCCCTTTGGGGTTTGAAAATCCTTCCAAGAAGGATTTGGTGAAAAGGTGGAGAAATAAGGAGGGCTTGAATGAATTAGGAGAAATAAGGAGGGTATGAGATCTTATTTTTATGCAACTATTATTAGTTACAACTTTTGGAGAACTCCTCTCCTCTCTTCCCCATTTGTTTTAGAGGTAGAACTTGGGTTCTCCTCTTTTTCATCTTGTAAAATTTGGAGTCTTGTTTATACTTGTCTTGTGTTTCATGTGGATGTATCATTGTTTGTTCACCCTCACTCTTGTGTAAGTTGTGGTTAGTTTTCCTCTTTCCCATGGGCTTGGGGAGGGTAGCATGCATCCCAACCTTGGGAAAGACATGTAATGATGCCTATGGTTGGGTGGCAAAACAAGCTTCTTCTCCTTGTTTGGATTCCTTGAAGGCATGTGCATTTGGATCTCAAAGTTGGATGGTGGTTGGAGCTCTTGGTCATCTTCATTTTATTTGTGGATATTACCTCATTGTAACCCTTTGGGAAATGACTTGTGGAAACTTTCTCTTTATTGTAATTCCTCTTCCTTTTGGTATTTGATAACCACTTGTAAGCTTTGTATTTCCTTGTATTTGAAAACTTTCTTTCAATCTTAGAAAGGAGTTGTTGGTTGTTTCTTATGTATTTTAGCATGTTTGGAAAATATGATGTATTGAGGAATTTATTTGCAAAAAAAAAAAGAGTCTTGTAAAATATCTATACTTCTTTAACATGCTTAGTTTTTAATATTATATTGACAAAAAGATTACTTATTGAAAAGGAAATCTAGTTGTTATAGGAAGTTTGTTATTTAATGTTGGAAGAATTATCATCAATTTGAAATGTGCATCCCTTTGTAAAAACCTTCATAGATTTAGATCCTAAGTGAAACTAGTTTTAAAAATATTTCTACCACTATATGGTTTGTAGAAATCTGATTATTTATGTCAAAGGAAAATTTGATTTATTGGGAATATGGTTAATGTGATATTGTCAAAAGAATAAGGAAATAAATTAAACTTGTAATAATTATATTTTTCTTGGTTACTTATCGAAAACAAGTATTGCAGATTTTATAATTAAAACTGTATTTTTTTTAGTGTATTATCCTTAGATGTATTATACTTTTAGCCTTTTATACACACACACACACACACACACACACACACACATATATATATATATATATATATATATATATATATATCTGTTACATTAATAAAAATAAATATAAACCCACAAAAAGAAAAAAAAAAAAATATTAAATTTTTTATTTAAAAATAAAAATAAACAAAAATTTTATAGTAATGTTGGGGAGGGCCGAACCCCTCCCCACCCCGTGTGGCCACCCCGGCCTTGCGGCTGCTCGCACACACGCGCCCCCACCACCACTGCTTGCCACACAACACCCATCCCCGTGCTGTCCCCTGCTTACCCCCCGATGGTCCTGTCCAGCGCCCCATTCTCCTCGGCTCCCTCCAACCTATTCCCCCTCACGCCATCACCTACCCCTGTCCTTGCGCCCTCTCTACCCCGCACACACACACCCCCCGACCCTCCACACTACCCTTCCACCCTCCTTCACCGCCGCACAGTGCAACCCACACTTCAAAATCTGCGACCCTCTCCCCTTCAAAAAAAAGAAAAAAAAATAGTAAATATGTGCATTCAAAAAAACATTATTGTTTTGTATAAAATTCTAAAACTAATACAATGCTAGGTTTAGTATAACTCCATGGCTCCTCCAACACAAATCTGCACATGGAAATGATAAAACAAAACAAAACAAAATGAGAAGAGAAATGGAAAGAAAAGAGAGGAACATAAAGATGTTTAGGGCAATATTAGGGCAAAACTCCAAATCAAGGGCCGGATTAGATTAGATCCAAGGGCCTATGTTTGCTCCTCCACATTTTAAGTCATAAGCATTTTATGGGAGTGAGAAACAAAATAAAAGGGGAGTGTGGTCAAATTAATAAAAGAGGGAGAAAATTAATTATAATAGAATGGGGTAAACTTAAGTTGTGACCCTTGAAAATTCATAGGAGAATAAAATAACTAATTGGCTTTGGGCTAGTGCCTTTTAATTTCGGATAAGTTAATAATTATTATAAACTAGTTATTATCGGAAAAGGTATTAATAGAGCATTAATACTTATTGTCTACTTTTTATTTTTATTTTCCAAATCTTTAGTAATATCTGGTTTTGGTTTCATTGTCCCGAGGTGGGGCATGACAATCAATGTTTATCGAGAGTCCTAGGAATCTCCGTGGTCAAATTCTTCAAGCACGGAATTCATACCATCGAGAAATTTTTTGCGAAGAACAAGCAATCCTAGTTTTCTTGGCCGGATTTTAAAACTCTACTTCGGATCTCCAACAAGATCATGATACTTACAATATTGTGATCAATTTGGTTCCTGATCACATGCTACATAAGATTGTTGTGCACTCCTCTCACCCTTGGTGGACATACTAGAAGTGGTATGTTGATACTCCTTTCTGTAACTATAAAGCCAACAAAGGCTATCGATGGCTCTCACCCCATTTTCCCATGGTGGACAAACTTAATACTCATTGGGGAATTCATGCCACCCTGTCTACCTAGGGTAGATGGTTTGAGACTGTTTGGACTATATGTGTGGAGCCCAAAATTTCTCATTTCTTTGGTGTATTCTTCACCAAGGCCTTCCTATCGGGGCCTATCTTGTTCAAATTGGGATTCTAGCTCCCAAATGCCCCTTCTGGGCATCTGGAAACGATTATGCATGTCTTTTGGTTCTGTCCCAAAGCTCAAATTTCTTGAACTGGATCCATACTTTTTCTTTCCCTCACGGCCCCACTATTTCACTTGGCAACATATCCTCTTGGGAGACAATCCCAAACTTCGCCTATGTTCACCCAAATTTGGCATGTTTTTAGAGGGGAGATTTTATTTTGGATATGGAAAGAAAGAAATGCTTTTTTATTTGCTAATTTTGTAGTTGATCAGTCTTTCTCAATTTATAATAAATCTATGGTGATCTCCAATGTACTTTTGCATATTCAAGTTCAAGCAAATAAGGTGGTGCTTTGGAGGTGGACCACCTCCAGACTCTATTGCGACACTAGGGGAAGCCCCATGCAATATTACCCGAGTGCCTCCTTCTCCCACCAAGCGCTCCTTGCCTTCCACTCATGGAGACCCATGCAAAATCCTAGTGTCATGTGTTGATCGCACCCACTGTTCTCCAAGATCGAGCCACTAGCATAGTCATTCACCTAGGCATCGTCGGGGTTAGGGATTGCCGCCGCATTCCTCGGCTTGCCAATAGGGTTGGGGCTCACCACCTCGGCAACTTGGGTGGGGTTCTCCACCATGTTCGTTGGCTCACCAGCAGGGCTAGGGCTCTCCCTCTGCCACTTCGCATCAGACCACCTGACAATCGCGCCACCCCCGCCATCTTCCTCGGAAAATTCCCTAGCTCAACCTCGTCATTCCTACACACAGGAAGCAAACCTAGAAGAACCTAGTAATGGTTGGGAGATTCCAAACACGGGCAAGGATCTACCTAGTTCGGGGTGGCAAGATAATCAGGATCTGCCCGTCTCGAGCATGTTTGCTGCAGCTGCCTAATTTTGCCTTTTTTTGTCAGGAACGATGTTTTGTTGTATTTTCCTAAGCTTGGCCTAGTTTAACTTTTGATGTTCTAGGCTCAAGCTAGTTTGTTCGTGGTTTTGGGGCATGCTCTCATACCATTTGCTTTTTTGTTGAAAGTTATCTTGTATCTTATTGCATTAATATAATATAAGATCTTTTTCATAAAAAAAAAAAAAGTGATGAATGACCATTCGGGTTCTATGTGATCTAGAGAGTTTTTTTATGTCCATGTTTCATAATTATCTCAAGAGTGAAGTCTATAAAATATGTATTTCTGTAGCCTTCCTCGTATTTGGGGTTGGTTCCTCTCCTTTCGCTTCCTATAAAACTATTTCCTCTCACCCACTACCATTAGATGTTTCTTTGTGCCCTTCATCTCCTGAATCTGGTGCGGCAGATCCAAAGCATATGGTTGGTGAGGGAGATTTTCCCTCTCTTCCTCTCAAATATATTTCATCATTTCTCTTCGGTAGCAAGTGATAGGTTATTTTGGGTTCTTCTCGGTCTCGATAGGTGAACGGTGTTGTCTGGTTTTCAACAAATGACAAGAGCTTGATGTGTTTCACCGGAGGTTTAATTTACCGAAAAAAGATGGAATACGGTTGTAATTTTCTATAATGATTGGGAATTTACTAATTCCTATTTATACAAATTGATTGCGCCATGTCTGCAGGGCTGGTCTAATCTTCTCCCAACAACAAAAAATACACCTCCCTTATCTTTGTTCCACACCATTAGCCTTCGCTGGTCGGACATGAGCGCCACGCCTTCATGCTTTAATTTCGAACATATGGAATTTATTATCTCATGATAACGTCGCTGTGAGATATCTTCTGTGCACTACTTGAACTTCTGCACATTGCTCTAATTGAGGTATATATTTAAGCGAGGGTTTGGGTGTAGAAATTCATACTTCAAGTGAAGTTTGGGTAAGCATGGAAGGGATTCTTATTCCCGGATTTCCCAATGATGTGAGCCGACACATTCTGGGGAGAGTTCCTCATGAATGTTATTCTCAAAAAATTCCCATTTGTTTTGCACTTATATGAAAATGGCTACAAGTAACATAATCATAGCTGTACAAATTTATAGCGTGCGAGTAGGAGAAATCCTTCGTCCTTCAGTTACCATCGCTGCCCAGAGATCGAAAGTGGTGGCCACCACCATTAATGCGAAACGAGGAACAATACAGCCCACTATCTTAGTAGTCAGCTACCCGCGTAGGAAAATAATAAAGGAATAGACCGGTAAATTGGATCTTGTCCAAATTAATTTATTTAAGTGAATTTTGCTACTCAAAAGCTGATAGCAGTTTTTCTACATTCTAAAATATTTGTTTATTTTGTATTTATTTAAATAGTATTTTATAATGAAGAACAGTGATACAAATATATTGTTGATTATTATAGGTGATATAAATATAATTTATTTTATGCTTAAAGTCTATTAACCTTTGTTAAACTATTTTATTTAAAACATTGGATTAAATGTTGAATCCAATAATGATTATTAAATTATCCAATTTAGAAGTGAATATAGAGTCTTTTATTTTAAAATTGTAAATATAATAAATAAATTTGATTCATTTTAGGAAAAAAAAGAAAGATGATATGTGTCGTTTAGAGATATGAAGGAAAAATTTTCCACCTATAACCTAAAACATGGTGTAAACTTAATATAATTGGTACTATTGAATTTGAGTAAAAGACATGGGCATGCGTAATTGCTTATAATAAAAACCAATAAAAGAGAGGGTAATTGCTTATAATGAAACTTGCCATGAAATGCATGGAAACGTTTAAAAGTGACATATGAGTGTTTTTGCTGCTTCTTCAAGTTCTAATGGCATCCTCAAACTCTCTTATGAAAAAGTGAAAAAAAATCAAAATAAGAAAAAAACAAAGGAAAATCCTTAAATTGAGTATGGCCAAAAGGGGCATTGACGCCACCTCCATTATAAGAAGTGATGTTGTTCGTTAAAGAAGTAACGACAAAGACCAGGGGCATTTGAAACCACAAAATTGTAACACTCATAATGGCCAACAATTTAAGAATGCTTGCCATGGGAATCTTCATTGTTGATCAAGTTGAAAGATGAGAGTTATACAACTATTTATATTTAAAGAGTTCACACAATTTCAGCTTGCAAATAATTACACCTAGTAGAAAATACACTTCGTGTTATAATTCCTTGAATCGTATGATAGGTATGTTTTGTTAAAATTTGATACATTTAAATATGCATATCTAGATGACATTTACGAATAAATATTAAACTTAAACAAAAAAGGAAAAATATAATCTTTGATAGTGTTACGTTATTAAATTTTATCCTAAAGTCATTTCAAAAAAGGTAGCATGTATCTAAAATTGAGCGCAAAGGTTCCTTGTCTCCAAGGAGGTGGAACATTTAGAGTTATCGAGTTCGTTGTGACTCTTACAATGTGTCGAAATTTATTCTTAATAGACCATGTTTTTCTATTCTAAATTGTTTTCTATTTTCATTATTTTTGTATATTAATTCAATGTATTTTATTAAATCGTATAATGATGTAATTGTAGTAAACCCAAAAACATAGAAATCCCTAAACAAGTATTTACATAAATTTAATACCATGTTTTTAGGCTAGTGACTATTTAGTGATTCCTTTCCTCAGAGGGTGGGGACTGTGTGAACATTAAGGGTGACATATTAGGGATTCACCCCTTTTATTAAAATGTTGAGTTTTCCTAGCATGGGGAAAAACTTACTCTTCTACACAACATACTCTTTATCTTTTCTCTTGAAATTCATGGATGTCTATTGTAGTCATGGCCTACACATTCACCTATATTCATAACCTAAGAAAGGTGTCATAAAGGAAGGTTATGAGTGTGTTTTCCTACTTTTTTCAATGCCTCATGTGAATTTTTTCCTATAGTCTATTGTTAAACTTTAATTTTGTCTTCGCATTGTTGCTTTTTTTGAAGTTGATTATGAGGAATTATAAGGATAAGAATGACTTGGGAAAGAGGGGCAGAGGTTTCATCACTCTTAACTAAAAAAGTTAAAACAAAAGGTACACTTGTTTATAAGTTCATAGATTTTTTTGTCATTCTGTTGATTTTGTAGACACTTTATTGTATTTTAACATAGAGGTAAGGTGGTCGACAAGGACATTATAATTTTTCTCTACATAAAACACAACATATTATTTATTTTTCTATGTAATTATCTAATTTCATTGTTCTTGGTAGAAAATTCATTCATTTTAGAGTCTATGTGGGGACTTCATGTCCCCTCCACTCTGACATGCCCAGTGTATGTTTAATTAATAATATTTAAAGTTATCACACTCACCATGAATCTTAAAATATGCATCAATAATTATTCTCAATATACCATGTTTTTAGCTTTGAAATATTATCTATTTTATTGTGTTTAAGTATTGCTTCAATGTATTTTTTTATAAAAAAAAGTATAATGATGTAATTACACTAAACCCAAAAGGATAAAATACATGTATATACATGATGTGTCATTTATGTTGTCCTCCCACCCACAACAACTATGGATTTTTATAACTCCATGTAGCTTTCTTGTGAGGTATAATCACCTACTTTTAGTGGTATCCCAAAATCTCTTTTGTAAAGCCAATAAAATGAAAAATTAAAAAACATAGGAAAAACTTTCAAGTATGGGAAAAGGAATACAACAATGAATAAAAGTGAAGCCTTAAAATATTTAATAATTATCAAAAAACTCTATTTTTCCAAGAGTAGTATCTCCACATGGCCTCTTGCATGTTTTACCCTCTACCCAAACCACATTATATGTGTCAATCGAGTGTTTGGAATTTTCCATTTAGACAAGAAATTAATCCATATTAATATTAATGTCTGTCTTTTTGTCTTTTGGTACAGGGTGGCCAAGGGCTCTAGTCAACCATCTCCATCACTATTGACTATGAATATGTAATTATTTATAAGGAATTTCCGTACTAAATGAAGGGTTCTTATTGTAAAAAAAAATACATTGTGAGAGGGAAGTGATGTGTTGATATACAATTCATTTTATAAAATGTGCCATCTAAACTATAAAAGCTAACAAAAACCTCCTTTACATTATATTGTCATTGACGTGCATACCTTATTCCAAATCTCTTATTTTGGCACAAGTTAGGATTATGGTTGTAAAGGTGAATTGGTTGGGTTGGATAATTGTTCATTGCATTTGGTACAACATGTTATGTTATGGAGCCTATTTTCATGTGTGGAAGTTTTGAAGATTGTACACTAAAAGTATTATACACTCTCCACATTTTCTCACCAGAGTTTGGGGCCAGGACGGGCCCCAGCGGGTGCGGGGATGTAACCCCTAAGAAAAATTGTATCCTCAAAATACGTGCCCGATATCTTGGGAAACATTTTCTTTTCATATGGGCAATATTTTGACCCATAGGTTTATGGGACAGTTTTGGCCCATGGTTTTGGTACCTATGGTATTGTAAAAATTGCTTGAGCAGTTCCCTATTGATGTAGGGAGATAGAAAATTGTAGGGTGTGAGTTTGAGTGTGAATTTAGGAGATTTTGTTAAGCACAACTCCAAACAGATCTAGGTATTATATTGAGAGAAAGAGGTGTCCTATAATAAAATTTGAGCCAATGATTCTTGGTGGACGTAGCCCAAATTTGGGTGAACCACGTTAAATATTGTCTCTATGTTGTGTTCTTTTATTTTCAACACTTTTATTTCAGATCTTTGATATTATTCTACATATTAGTTTCTACTATTGCTATGTACCTTGGGTTATGATATTATAATGTATATGGCCCCCCATATCTCGTGTTGTGTTATATTATGCAATTTACTGATTTATTATACGCAAGGTTCTTATCAACTATTGCAATTCTAGGTGGGATTGTTCTGCATATTTTATCCCTTATTTCCTAACACAAAAACAACGATTCTTTGGGAAGATGCACGTGTATTCTATATGTTGCTTTATTAGAAATATTTGTTAATGTGTAAAATGCAACACAATAAGGTTGGTAAGCCATCTAACAAGCATAGAACCCAAAGTTCCTCATTAATTCTATCACTAATACTGAAAAATACAAATTTTTAAATATAGCTTAGCATAGGTAATTACTTATCTTTAAATAAAAGCACTACAAAAATCACATGCAAAATCTTATTAGTTTTCTATTTACTCACAATATTATATTACAAAAATCATTTACAATTTTACTTACTCACAAACATTTCAATAAATAGGACACTATTCTATATGGATTATTAAAATCTATGTTTTTAATGATGTTATTACAAATTAATTTAAATCTAATTATTAGTGTGCACATGAGACCAAGAATTTCCAATTGGAATGGAAATCATCTAGGCTACATACGTTAAAAAGGAAATAAAGATACAATGTTTTTAGAGTTCATTAAAGTCTAGGAAAACACTTGAGTAGCTTCAGAAAAAAATTCCTTTCCTTTCACAGAGGGGAGAATGTGGATGTGTGGGAGATGACTTAAGGCTTGATCTCTTCCATGTGCCTCATTAGGTTACATCATTTATGTCAATTTCCCTTTCCTTACATCTTATATATTTATCTTGTGAGATGGATTTTCCATCATTCCATATCAATGTGTAGAGAAAGGATGGTGTGGGTTTGGTTTTGGATCATAAATTTGTGGGGTGACATCTTCATTGTGAAGATGGCCATGATGGGGCATGTCAACGTCGATGAATATTTTCCACCGCCACAAATTTTAAATTTTTCTACTATAATACATGCACGTCATTGAATATCAATCATATAAATGAAGCCATTAAAGGGGTAGTCACATGTAACTTTTGAATAATCACATAAAAATGACCACTATGTTCTTATTGATGAAATGAGTTTTGAAGGGCCAATGTTTTTCCCTTGTTGACCTAAGGCTATGCAAGGATTTACCCCATGAAAAACACCATTTGAGAGAAGTTTAGTCATTCTTTTTAGCGACCTTAGGCATCTTCCTCCAATGAAGGATGTGTATCCCATGTAAGTTGGGAATTTATATAGAATAACCTGTGGAAAGGGTTCAACAAATTTGTCATCCTTTAGACTATGTTTTGCTAATAAATTCCAAACATTCTTAGGTTTCTAATTTGACAAAAAAATGTTTTATGTTGTTAAACCTAGATAATGCAGAGTCACATGTAATAAAATGTTAAATGGCATATAAACAAAAAATAAGCTAAATGAAGTTAAATTCGTAAGTGTAAGGAGAAGGAATAAGAACTTAGTTGATTTCACTTAATCTTGAATTACTATGGACTAGATTAACTGATGAACTGGAAGGTAAGACTATCATAACCAAACACATAAAATATTACAACTACCGGATATGCTGGAACTAGGGTGCCTGGAATAGAAAAGGCACTGAGACCATTGATAGGTTCCCGTGATCGGGAAAGAGCTCAAAATATGATTTTTCCTATGTCGTAAGGAGGTCTCTAACTTTCATTTTTTTATCACTTGTGTGGTGTTGGATGATCGTTGTATTCACTTGTAACCTATAAAGAGAAAGATAACCTATAAACCCAAAAACACATCAAATCCTAAAAATAAAAATATGTAAATGGGGAGTCAAATTAGCCCTGGCGGTCACCCGACTGAGTGATCTTACAATCAAGTGTTGCACTACATTTTAGACTCCATGTAGTTCTTATGTGTGTGTGAAAGAATCATTCCCTAGGTATCTCTTGTGCCAAATGCACTTGATAGTGAGAAACAACTAGATGTAGCAATGTAAATAGATGTGTGGATGGAAAAATAAACTTCCCTTCCTATGTGTGTATTAAAAACATTGTCCCTTTTCCCTTGAGTGAAAGCTAGATGGATGGCTTAATGGTCTTGAAATTCCTTTGGATGCAACCTTAGGTGATATTACTAGATTCTCAGAGCTTGGTCCTTTATTATGGTCACATAGCTTTATATTTATATGATTCCCTTGGTTGAATTTTGAAATTAACAACAAGAATGCCAATTCATAAGAAAAAAAGATCCCAAAAAGATAATAGATTCTTGAAAGTGTCGAGTAAAGTAAAGAGAGCTCCAGGGAACCTAGAAGGATGGGTGCACCTGGGCACTGGTATCAAATCTAAACATTGGTTTCCAGTCATAAAATATAAAATAATGAAGTATCAATTGGGTTATAGGGTGTAAGAGGCCAAAAATAAGACATAAAACAAAGACAAAAGGCCAAAGATAGTTTTCAATTTCTAGTTTTCTCACTTAGGAATCATATGAATAATAGTATGTAATTAGCACCTAGAAATGTACCCAAAGTGCGTGGTTTAGTATCTACATTTCCCCCACTTCATGTTGTTGAGTGAATACTTGATAACATAAAGTAGTTTAGAATTTACGTACCTTAGTTCCTTGTAGATTAATGGCAAAAGTGTGCCGAGGAGATAAGTGAAAGCGTGGAGCAATTAAAATGAAGTATGGAAGCTAAGAAGAAGAAGTATCACTAGGGGAAAAAAATGTTTTACATAGTGTGTCATGTTGTACCTGTTATCATTGTAGTTTGCGTTATGCTTGAGAATGTTACTTCTTATAAGGAAGGACCTACAAAAAGAAGATAAAAATAGTAGTCAAAGTCATGTATAAGAAAAATTTGATCCAAGTATGTAATAAGTATATATATATGTGAAAAAGTAGTAAAAGGTACATGTGCACCTGATCATGACAATTGAAAAGGATTAAAAAATTTTCTAAAATGATGTAGAAGAATGATTTTTAGGGAGATCTCATGCCAATAGAAAACCTTTAGTGCGATCTCACGCCACGCCAAGTGTAAGTTTTTATGGCGATCTCGCACCAAGTGCAAGTTTTTTGGGTGATCTCATGTCATGGAAGAAGAGTGTTGGGGAGAAATATCTAGTGTTATTCTCCATCCAAGACCGCTTCCTGAAGTTTATAAACCACTGCAAATGGTGTGATTTTTCTTTTTCCATATTTGATCAAGTTCGATCTAAGTAGAAAAAGAAGATAAAATGCATTCTAATTGTTGGAGGACTATTCTTATATTGAGAAGATTGCTATGCATACTGCTGAAAATTGTGTTTATCTAAGAAAATAATTATATATTCCCCCTTCACATAGGCACGCAGAAAGGTCGAGGATGCCTAGGTGCTCATGTCTATATCTAGGCACTAGAATCTATGTTGAACAGAGGACCCAAGTCAGAATTTGGGTCATTCATGTGATTAAATTTTGTTTTAATTTTGTGTTGTGTATACTGATATGAAGCTTTGATTTTTCTATGGGGTGACTGATTCACTCAATGTATGTCCCCCTCATTTGGGGTGCATGTGACATTTCTAGGAGAATGTGGCCCAAAGGAGGACCTGATGTAGATCTGAAATTGTAACCTTGCAGGGGGAGGGAATATGCATGGTAGAAACCAACACACATGAAAAAAAAGTGGCTAGGACATGTGTTAGTAGAAAAAGTGATAAGCATGCAATAAGGGGAGTGTAAACAAGAAATAATGTAGACAAAGTAGACCATGAAAAGAAGGTTCCAAACATGGGACATCACTCACAATGTTACAAGAAATTAGGGCTGAAGTAGGAAAAATCATATAAAAATTATCAAACAAGACATAGGGCATAGCCCACAAACCATGGAAAACAATGGTAAATAGTATCAAGCAATGTATTAGACAACCATGGTGGAAAATAGTCCTACAAAACAAATGCTACACATGAAACAAACATTACCATGTTATAAATATAACAAGCATATCAAAACATGGATATATCGATAAAGTAGTGTGCTAGTAAGAATATGAAGTAGTTTAAAACAAAACAATACCACTTGTAGTGTGTACGAAAAAAAATGCCCCTAGGAAGCTTTATGGGACTTGTATGCCAAACATCCATGTTGTGTGTAAGGATATGTAGAAATTATGAATTCACAACTAAATACCAAATGAATTCACATGTGTATATAGAAAATATAATGACATACAATGTATTTTTCTAGCATGTGATGTAGACACCAAAAATCGGGACATACTCCCATAACCCCTTTCAATTAAATAAATTCACACTATACCCACTCATGTCCCTTGTGCACACATATTAATTAATTTAATTACAATAATTAAATTAATTAATTACTTCACCTCTCCACCTCACCTAAATCCAACTCACTTATCCACCTCACTCAAGACCCATTCACAGCCTATTAATTAACTAGGACTAATTCTATACCAATCCTAACCAACTAAGACTTAGTCTAGACCTAACATTAACTCCCACTACTTCTCCAAGGACTCATACTTATCTAGGCGAGAGTCTATCACTTAAGACCCGGATTAAAGATATCAATCATGCCAAAAAAATTAAATATCAGGCTACTTTTGGTAAACCTAGAATTACCCTCCTTAACCGATGTTGGTTATTCCTTGGTCGGCGCCACTCACCTAACCACCATCGGTTAGGTTAAATACATTTTCCAACTCTTCACTCGGGTTGGTGGGTGATTGATTCATTTGGTAGGAGTTTTATTGCATTCAAGCATGAATCTATAACTTTCCTAAGCCATATGACACAAAAAACTTAATCACAAGTCCAAGCAAGCATCCGGTTCTCCTTCCATAGCATTGGAACACTCACGGGAACACACTAGGAGCACTGTCATGGCACTAAGTTCAGGATCTCTTCTTAGACTAACTACCATCCACCTTCATTCATAGGATTTGTACATGCAAGTAAGTATTTGTGATTTTAGTTATACTTCTCTTGCTTAGAATATAGACCCTTTACTTCTTTTAGTATATTTCATTCTTTCTCGTATTCATTTATCTCCTTCTTTCCACCAACCCACTGTTCAACCATACCAAACCTTTACACCCTCTCTAACCACCTTCTCAACATTCCTAAGCCTTTTAAGTAATTTTACGACCCTACCTACACCACCCTCACTCTCTGTGCAATCACGAGAGGTTTTTAAACCCATTTTAATAGTTACCTAATTGTCATTGGTCACCCAGCCTAGCGACATCGATCGACCCGCCGATGTCGTTCTCTATGTCATTAAATATCCTTTGACCAACAAGCCTTCAATTCAATCAAAATCAACCCAGACTTCACCTATCAATTCCAAACCCTTTATCAACCTCTATTAGACTTGCAAAATCTAGAACAACCTACCAAATCATCGGATCTAATCATAACTTTGTCTGTTAGATTAGATTTACTTATTGTATTTGCATGAGATACCTAAATTGTATAACTACAGTAGGATTTCCTTATTTCATGGTACTTTTTGCATTAAATTGTCTTTGAAAGTGGATTGACAGACCTCCTAGAAGCACCTCGCTTCTTGGATCTAGCATTTTTCTAGGTAGTCCACTAACCTATATTATTAATGTTATTTTTGGTCTTGTTGTGTTTCTTACATGTCGTTCCCCTAGCCAAAGGGAAGCTCTCTACGATCAGCTTGGATCAAAAGTCAATAACACGCGCATTCAACCAACAACCTTCTTCGACTAAAACAGGTATTCCTCCTATGCCCTAACCTCTTATTTATTTTATCTCTACTACAAATTTTGGTGAAACATCTTGCACGCCAGTGGGACCCATTTGGGGTTCTTTGCATTGTTCATTCTTAGGGAATCATTGTGTGTTTGTTTCTTTTGAAGGAAAGTTCACATTAAATCTTCTCCCTTGGAAACATTCTTCTTCTCCTACTTATCTCAGTGAAACTTGTATTTTGGATTAAAAAGAACACTTATTTTTATTTTGTATTGCATTAGTGAAAGACATACTTTTCCTATTCATTATTTCTCTCATCAAATTTCATTGTGGATTTGGGTTTAAAATCTTTACATCTCATTTATGTATGTTGCATTCTAGCTCATCTAAATTGTGGGCAACCTATATGTTGGAAGTCATGCCCAACTAATGGTTGAAAAAATTCAACCGTAGTTCACATTTTGCAAACTCTTTATACCAAATCACTGAAAAAAAACTACACATTTCTTAAACAACATATTTCTGGAAGAATCTGTTAACAATCACATGATCAAAGGATTAACAATGGGCTCTAGCTAGTTTTCTGGCCAATCATCATATCAGATAAGGATCCCCACACCAAAACCTACCTGAAACCAACCATACTTGTCAGTTTTGTAGGCCACCTTTGGTAACCAAAAACCTTACTTTATTCACAAGTCAGTCCTAAATGGCATAAGCCAAAACATAAAATCTACAACTTAGGATTTTATGTTTTTTAGCTTTTTGTCTGATTATGTTTTGAGGTGTGAGTTGTGTTTCTTCATTTTTTCTCATCCTTTAACCTCCCCATCACGACTGGTGTATTCCGGTTTATTTTGGGCATATTAGGAATCCTCACAGCCATACTCAATCTTTGGGTTGGCCCTTTTATTGGATCTAAATCACCAAAAATTCATCTTTTCTTGTCTTCCTAGATTACATAGTATTCAATATCGGTCCAGCTGACTAGCATCAACTATATCATCTCACCGGCATCGATTAATTAATCGACAATTTTTTTTTCTTGTTTTGGTTATTTATACTAAAATAGTATTTTCCACCTTTCTATTCTTTTTATGGCTTGTTCTGCCACTTCATCACATTTTTGAGTCTCTGATATAATCTTCATAGTCCAGGTTGACCCGTTTTCACCTTTCATTTTCAAATCTTTGAATATTTCATTTTTCATAATGTAACCGACATTGGTATGAAATCCAACATCGATTACCTTGCTTTACTCGGCATCGATCATTAAACCAACATTGATAAGCAAAATTTATGTATTTTTGTATCACCAATAGAGCTCAAATTATCATTTTTACCATCATTCACATGGTTTTGACTCGTAGATAGGCCAATGCCCTTATGTTTCACACTAGTTACTAACCTTCCACCTAGTCCATCCCCACCTTCTATTTTATCGCCTATGGACCCCAACTAGCCTATTACCATACACACCGGTGATGAGGAGTTTGTGAGACTCCTCGATCAAAACCCCACCACCTTACAACATTATCTAGCCCACTCATCCACCCAAGACTCCTCAGTGAAGATTATCCATAGTATGCTTGTATATATTCCCCCTTTCCTGGCACCCGCTTTTGCATCTGCCTCTACTTGTACATCCTTACCCACTTTTCCCTCATCACTTTTGGTTTTGTAGTTGGACCCTAAATTATTGGTAGATGTCACACTTACAACAAATACCACGCCACGGGAATCTCTCACTCTTACGATGTCTACCATACCATTATCCACTTCCCAAATACCTTTTACATCTCAGCCGCCAGGTAGCTCATATCACCTTCCAGAACCTTGTTCTTTCCATCTCATAGTCTCTCACATCGATCACCACAAGATTTTTTACGTCCACCCCACATACCTACACCTATCACCAATGATCAACTATTTTGTCTACCTCTTATACTAGGTATTTACTCATGACATACACCCCGACCTACATTCCCTCATCCCATTTTTCATACTCGGCACTATGTCATGTCCATCTTACCTCCCTCCTCAAACCGTAGGGGTGCTCCATTATCACAACCTACAAATTATTTAATTAAAATGATGATGGATAAAATGAAGACATTAGAAGCCTCTGTCTCTAGCTCATGTAACACTCTTACTTACAATGAGATTTGTAATGAGCCTATTCACTTTTATGTGCCAATTCATCCATACCCTACGCATTGGGAAATGCCAAAATTCAACAAATGTAATGGCAAAGAAGACCCACAACAACATTTACGATCTTTTAAACACACATGTTATCTCATCGCTCATGATGCTTTGCTTTTGTGAGTATTCCCAATGTCTCTGATAGGACCTGCTTTAGATTGGTATAGTGCACTACTCAAGAACTCAATCTTTTAATTTAACCAGGTAGCTCAATGTTTTTTAGATCATTTTTCTATCAACATTAACAAGAATGTCAAAATGAATGACTTATATGCTACACACCAATATGAGGATGAATCTATCACAGACTTTGTCACTCGTTGGTGTAGCTTGATCAATCAACTCATATTCTAACTGCCCCAAATTGATTTGATAGATTTGTTTACCTGAGCTTGTGTTAGACACATCTCATCAACTCTCCAAGTCCAAAAGTTTCACACATTTGACGAGGCATTCACAATGGCACGAAACTTGAAATTTACGCTATCGAAGAAAAGAAAATTTAGTTACGCAACAAGAGTGCTCCCTTCAAACCAAACGATTCTTCTTCTTCTTCTAAACCACAAACCAATCATTCTCACAACCATTCCAAGGTTAAGGGATCCACCAATGCGGTGGTCTTGAAGGCCAGCCCATCTCATCCTTCGAACTAACCAAAACCATCTTCTAATCTTTCTTTGGTACAAACTTTCCAATTTAAGTGGGAACAATGAAAAAATACTCCCATAGGAGATCCTTACTCCTCCATCTTGGAAAACTTCTCAAAGTTGGGGCCATTGATCTTCCACCAATCAAACCACATACTGGTTTTGATCCATCTCACCCTTTTCCTACATGGTACAAGGAAACTGATTATTATAATTATCATCGTGTAAGAGGTCACAATGACGGAAATTGTATAATGTTTAAAAACATCATCCAAGAGATGTTAGATAATGGTGAGCTTGTTTTAGATAATCCTAATGCACCAACCAACCAAAACCTACACATCTTCAAGAAGCCATTCCCCAACCACAATCACACGTCAAAACCAACTGGTGAATCCTCTGACACACAAGTGCATGAGGTTCACGCCATTTTTGACATGGTCCCCCTTATTTCCACTCAATTTCCCATCATCCCCTATGTTGAAGAGATTCTAGACACGAACTCCTTTACCCACTGAGGATTTTGTTCCATCTACTCCTCTACCCACGAAGATCCCCTTACACATAGTTCTTTGTCTATAGAGGAACCCACAATGTCCATGCCTCTCGTCGTCATCATAGACCCGCCACATTTTTCCCTCTACCCATGGAAGAGCCGATTGCATCACCACTTTCACCTACCAATGAATCTGCTTTCACCTCGTCCCCCACCCAAGGAGGAGTTCATTTTTCCTTCTTCTCAAATCAAAGGGAGCCTAGCCCATTCAACCCTGTTACCCAAGGAACATGTTTTTTCATCTCTTCCACCCATAGAGGAGCCATTCATACCCTTCCTACATATAAGTGACACTTCTCCCAGGATCTTCCAGGATCTGTTGATATCCCCACTTCACTTTTACCTATTGAGAAAGATGAAGAGACATTTCATGTGTCCCCTAACTTGGAATTTTGGACGGTCGTCACAACAAATTCATCACTATTTGAGCCAAATAATTTCTCATAATTGGCTAGCCACTTAGATTATGTTGAAAATTCCATTCTTTTGGGACACCTTCGGCTCCCTTTCCCCAATCAAATGTGACTAATGTCTCACGATACTTCCACAATTTATCCAAAGATGTCTAATACAAAAAAATATCCTTCCTATATGTTGGTCGTCAAAAGGACTTTTAAGAGCAAATGATTGAGGGACAAGAAGTCCCTCCTCTTTAATGGGAGAGGTTCCCTTATTCGAAACAAACTTATTTACAAATATACAACATGATTTCATGGTTGGACTTGGATATTACGAAAGTGTTTTCCACAAGGATCATCGATTCTGAAAAGGACCGAGGAAACGAGAGCATGGAAAAGAGCGAGAAAGGCAAACATGCGAATTGTAGATATCGAGTAATTCTTTATGTATGTGAAGTTTCAAGGAATTTAAGACAAGATCACTTGCATTGGCTGAATAGGATTAAATTTAAAGACACAAAGTTCTCGTAAATAACCTTCTTCAAATTTATTAATCAAGGACACAAAGTTCCTTCTTGGTTATACAAGATCTCTATATTTGCAAAACCGGACAAATGACCGAGAGAGACTAATAAATTAGAGACAAAATGATCTTCACAATATTAAATGAAAGCACGGAGATAACAGAGATAGATAGACAAAGAACGGAAAGTCCTTCGTATTGATTTTTCTCTATAGTCTATTTACACTTGTAGAAAATATGCCAAGTTCTTCCTCCTTTTAAAATGGCGCAAAGAAGGCCATTATATAGCTTACAATTCTTACTCCTCAAATCAACTTCTTTTAAATAAAGAATAGTTAAGGGATGCCAAACGCAATTTCTTAACCAATTACATGGAATACGAAAGGAATGGCGAGAAGAGAGAAGGAAGGGGAAAGAGACAGGTGGCCAGTTCTGAGAGGGACCCACTGTCTTCAGAAACCGCTTCTTGAATTCCTTTAACGTCTCAGCTATGTCTTTGCCACGAGGGACACACCAGACGTTTCATCTTGAAGATGACAATGAATATCTTTGGAAACTGATGTAACCGACGTCTTGAAAGTTTCGTCCTTCGTAACTGCTTCTTTTGAAATTTGATCTTCGCAACTTAAATTCAAATTTAGCACATTCGGGTCGAGCGGGAAAAAACAAGTATGAATTGCATTAGGTTCACTTGGGACATGTGAGACGCGAATGCGCTCACGAGGCTCACCGATTCGGACGAAACAGGGAGAAGACGCACAAATGCATTTTGGGACATTTGGAGCGAGAAAGCGCGAAGGACGCGATCCATACCACCCGAAAAATGGAACAGTTTGCATTTTTTGATTTGGGACAAAGAGCTCACAAGTCGCAACTCGGGAGTTTCGGCCGAAAATGGGACAAATGCGTGCACTTTTTTAACTTTGGGACATTCGGGACAAAAATTTCCGAAGGACGCGGTTCGGCGAATCGGCCGAAAATGGAACAGAAGGCCCATTTGGACTCGGGACATTTGGGACAAAAAGTGCGAAGTGCGCGACTCGGGCGTTCAAATAGAAAATGGAACAGAGCGCACTTTTTGACTTCGGGACGAGATGGAACAAAAATGAGCGAAGTGTGCGACTCAATGGTTCACCAAAAATGGGACAGAGCACACCTTTTAACTTGGGACGAGATGGGACAAAATCGGGCGAATCGGCCAAAATGGAACAACAGTCCGTTTAAACTTAGGACATTTGGGACAAAAGTTCCAGAGTACGCGGTTTGGCCTGGTTCGGGCGAAAATGGAGCAATTGCACTTTTTGAATTGGGCTATTTGGGACATGCAAGAGCGAAGTGCGCGACTCGGGTGTTTCGGCCGAAAATGGGACACTCGCACTTTAAGTTTTGGGACACTTGGGACAAAAACTTCCGACGGGCCCGAAAATGGGACAACTTCGGGGATTTCGGCCATCGGAGAACAGAGCGCACTTTCGTACTTGGGACAAAGGCGGGAAAAATGTCCGACAGAGCTGAAATACATACTGAAGACCCAAAACATGATTTTCTCAATTTTCACGGCTTAGGCACTTTAGAGAAAACACTCATAACTCAAAATTTTGAAATTTTACTTCTATCGAGCAGGGGAATTTTGAGTGGACAACAAATGCTCCTTCAGGGATGACTTGGCATAAATTCAAGGAATGAGGCAAGGCAAGAACTTAGACAAACTCGGGAAAGCGGACATTGCCTTATCCTTTGGGCAACGGAGTAAAAACGGACCAACATAGAGGGCAACACACAAAAACAACGAGAAGGGAAACACACCAAAACAACGAAGGGAAAACACTGCATGCAGATATACAAGGGACTCCTAGTCACCTAGTACTTGAACAACTTGAGATACACCCCACTATAAGGAAGTGGGAGAGGGAACCATCCATGTAATCAAGATAGAAAGAATTCTTACCAAAGAAAGTGTCTCGATCTTGAAAGGCCCAAGCCACGGGGAATCAAATTTTCCATGGCTGCCACGAGGTTCATGTCTTTTGTCCCATAACAGCACGGTATCTCCAACTTGGAACTCTCTGAACCTAGCTTTCTTGTCAAACAGGACCTTTACCTTCTGCTGGTGAACAGATATCCTATCAGCAACCACCAATCTGTCTTCATTCAGCTTGTGCAGGTACATAATTCTCTTGTCCAGGGCATCTCTGAAACTAGTATCTTCAATGGCCTTCATTAGGTGCAAGGCCGGCAGTTCCACTGTCACTGGCAATTGAGCTTCAACTCCATATACCACTTGAAAAGGAGACATTCCAATAGCTCTCTTTGGTGTGATCCTGTCTGCCCAAAGAGCATCATAGAGCTTCTTGTGCCAGTTTCGCTGAGACTCATTGACTAACTTCCTTATGATAGTCACCAGATTTTTGTTAGTAGATTCTGCCTGCCCATTTCCTTGAGGGTAGTAATCTGAAGAGTGAGCCAAAGAAATACCATACCCATAGCAAAATCCATTATCTCACCAAGAGAAATTCGGGCATTATCTCTGTTACAATCTTGTTAGGTACACCATACCTTACCAAGATGTTCTCTTTGATGAAGTTGCATACCACTTGATAGTGCTCTTGACCGAATAGCTTCCACCCATTTGGTGAAGTAGTCGGTGGCAGTTAGAACATGAGTGTGACCAGCACTTTGGAAGTAGGATTAAGTGTACCAATGAAGTCCAAGCCCCACTTTGTTGAAATGGCTCCTCAATCACAATCGCTGGATTGAGAGGTAAAGAAGCCAATTTAGGTCTTCCTACAAAAGTCAGCGAGCCTCACATTTGTCCACCCACTTGGATGCATCTCTAAACAAAGAAGGCCGAGTATCCTCCACGGAGTATCTTATGTGTCAGAATCTGTTGATGAATAGTGCCCTCCACATGCCTCGATCATGAAAAGCTGAGAGCAACTTTCTCTGCTCTTTGTCCACACACTTCAAAATCTCCCATCCAAGCCACGCTTGAACAAAGCATTTTCCCATAATACATATTGTGCTAACCTCAATTTAACAGTCCTCTTTTCTTTGGCAGTTAAATGAGAGGGGCATTCCCCATAGGTGAGAAAATGAGTGATGTCGCATACCATTCGTTGATGAACTAAGGAACAGAATCGGTAGGAAGGTCAACTTTCTCCTCCAGCAACTCATGTTCGGCTCCTTCAGCAATGAGCTCACAAAGAACTTTTCCACGAACCAGTTTGGTCGGCTTAATGTCAATGTCATACTCTTGAACCTTAGCAACCCAATTCCCTCTCTTGGATCCAAATTCTTGTTGTGTGAGAATTGACTTAAAGGTGGTATCTGGAACCAAACTATGGAATGGGAGTTGAGGATGTAAAAGCGAAATTGTTTGACAGCTTTAACCACTTTGCAAAAGCATGTTTCTCCATCATAGTGTATTTCAACTCATGATCCTTGAGAATATAGCTCATGAACACAATTGGGAGTTCATGTTCGAGAGAGTCTTCTTGAGTTAACACGGCAGCCAAGGTATTATCGTAGCATAGCAATGATAGATAATGAAATCTCTATTGAAATCGGGACGAGGCCAAAGCAGGAGTTTTAGCGATAGCTCTCTTGATACCTTCAAAGGATTCATTCCCTTCGAAAGACCAACCAAATTTTTGTTTCCCTTTCATCATCGAGAAATATTCAAAGTCAATTCTGCAAAATCGGGATGAATCTTCTCAAGAAATTGATCTTACCGAAGAAGGAGTGCACGCCCTTTTTACTGGTTGGGAGAGGAATTTGCTGGATGGCTTGAACTCGTTCAGGATCAATCTTAATACCATCCTTGGAAATAATGTGCCCTAATAACTTTCCCTCAGTGACACAAAAGACAGATTTTTTAGGATTCAGAGAGATTCCATGCTCCCTACATCTCAGAGATTGCTTCTAGGTGATCAAAATGATCTGCTCTTGTCTTGGAAAACACTGTCAGGTCATCAAGGTAGATGACAATACACTTTCCTTTTAAGCTTCCAAAAGCCAGATCCATAGCTCTCTGGAAAGTGGCACCAGCATTAATAAGCCCAAAAGGCATTCTCTTGTAAGCAAAGGTGCCCCAAGGAGTAGTGAAAGCTATTTTATGTTGATCTACAGTATCAACCTCTACCCGATTGTATCCAGAAAACCCATCAAGCATAGATAACATTTCGAGCCTCATTCTCGCTTGCAATACTTGATCCATCATGGGCAAAGGGTAATTATCTTTCGGGAAGCTTTGATTCAGTTTCAAATCAACACGAGATGCGGATCTCACCGTTCTTCTTTACGACGAGAGCACAATATTTGCAATCCATGTTGAATGGTGAATGGGAAAAATAATTTTAGCCTTCAACAACTTCTGTATCTCCTGAAAGATGGTGTCAGCTACCTTAGGGTTGTATTGTCTCTGTTTCTTCTTGAAAGGCTTAATTCCAGGCTTAAGAGGAATAGAGTGCTGCATATCTTTTGGTTTGAAAGCTTTCAAATCTTCATAAGAATAAGCGAGAACATCCTTATACCTTTTCAAAAGATCAATTGCTTTTCTTCTCTCATCCGCTGTGCAACATTTCCCAATGTTCACGAGCTTGGGGTCAGAAGAACTCCCAATATCAATCTTATCATACTCAGCTGATTGCTGAGGCCTAGAAGAAGCTCTAGATTTCACATATCTGTCATGCTTATCAAATAGTTCCTCCAAACTTACCAACCCTTTAGGAATCTTGTTTCCTTTGAGATTGATGCATCCATCTTGATCTGTCTCTTCTCCTTGGGTGACTGCTCGGTCGAAGGGTACACTCTCACGAGGCAGGTTGTCACTTCCCTCAAAATACAGTTGTTCAAAATTACCCCTGAGTTCCAGGAAGGAAAGAAAATGTTGATCATCATTGAAAACCTGCCGAGCTTATGGGTATTGTCGGGTACACTAGGCCGATGGACCATTTCAATGGTGAATTTGTCTGAGAGAAATCGGGATGAGGAATCGCAATGACCACGAGACGGCCAAACGAATCAGCCCTTCTTTGTTCTTTTCCCTAGTCTTGCTTGAATAGAGAAAGCATCAAGGAATTCAATGGAATCCCAAACTTGATTTCGGTAATGCTTCAGCCTCCCATTTTTTACTTGATAAAGGCTCCTAACTTGCTTTACAATCAACTCTGCATCACCACGAGCCAGAAGATTCTTTATACCTCGTTCTTTGGCCACCTGCAATCTGAGAATGAGAGCCACGTATTCTACTGTGTTGTTAGTATTCTCAAACTGCAACTTAAATGAAAAAGGATGAAGGACACCTTCCGGTGACACCAGTAGAACACCAGCTCTAGAACCAGCTGAGGAGCAACTTCCATCAAATTCTAGAATCCAAATACCATTAGGATCTTCAGGTGACATTCTGGGAGGTTGGATTTCATCAGGGGACATAATCATGTAATTGCCATGACCCATATCCTCATAGAGTATTTTTGCTCTAGGATCATCCATTTTATGCACAATATACTCAGGCGCCTTTCGAGCAACAACTTCTTCATTTATCCATTGTGAGCACGAGAGCATGCGATCCCCATCTAGATCTCCCCACCCACATCTTTGCAGAAGTTCCTACTTAGCAACATCCCGTATGAAGGAGGGATATCTGCTACTAGGATGGTAGCCAACACTTTCTTTTCAGGCAAGGCAGCAAAAGCCACTTGCGCATCTTTAATTCTCCCGACCAGGGGCACTTCTTTACTTTCCATGGAGTAACAGGATCCATAAGTGCGAGTGAGGGTCAGGCCTAAAGCATGAGCTACTTTAGCAGGCATTACGTTATCTGAAGCTCCTGAGTCTATGACACAATTACTGAGCCTATGGCCAGCTATAAGAAGTGTTACATAAAATGGTTTAATTTTGTCACCAGGCGAGGTGACAAAGAGTACTGAGTTAGGTCAATGCGAAGAAGGGGTAGGTAGAAGGCCTTTAGAAGTGGTCTTAGAGTTGGAATTGACAAAGTGGATCATTTTGGCAAAGGCTTTGGGATGGGTTTGATAGTACTCAGCTTCTGAGATTTGTACCTTGGTCTTTTTCAGGTGATCAACAATATCAAAGGATCCAGAAGTGGACGGGCCATCATCATTTGGAATTCTAGGCTTATCAACTTTAGGAGAAAAAGAAGAAGCAACTTTGGTAACTGGATTGATAGGACTCACCTTCTCGTGTGTAGCGAAGTAGGGATAGGGGATCCTCTTCTTGCATTACGGGGATAGTTGCCCGCTCCTTGGATTTCTTAGGTGGCTGGGTCACCTTCTCCCTCTGCTTTGTCTGTTCTCTAGTCATGACA
The DNA here is from genome assembly GCA_018340775.1 of Taxus wallichiana var. yunnanensis. Lineage (NCBI taxonomy): Eukaryota > Viridiplantae > Streptophyta > Pinopsida > Cupressales > Taxaceae > Taxus > Taxus wallichiana. Next base: position 508,777,890 of record CM031243.1, on the reverse strand, counting down.
GCAAAAGATTCGCTGTTCATGTCTACTACCACTTCATCATAATCATCAATGCCCTCAGTGGTAAAGAAATTCACTCGAGATCCCTCGGTTCTTACGCCTCATCATCGATTCTCTCTGCAAACTCTTCTTCGCAAGCTTCGTTATCTTCATCATCATCTGGTTCTTCCACCTTGCAGGTTGCATTCACAGGGAACCCTAACAAGAGGTCCTTCAAGTGCTAGTCTTGTCTCGAGAAACAGTAAATGATTCTGGGCTGGAAATTCCTCCTCGTAACATCTGCATAAGGAGTGTCTTTGAGCTAGTTGTTTCTTTATAGCAAGAAGATCATTCGCAAGCTTCTGAACTAATGGGTCAGTGTTAGGTCCAGGGGTGGAAGAGGAAGAAGCAGCAGACTTAGATTTGGAAGTGTCTCTTCTCAACTTCCCCGACATGATCAAGTCATCTTCGACACTAACAACTAGTTCTTGATCTAGAGCTAACGTTACGAGATTAGCCCTTCTTAGTGTATAACTAACTTTAGGTGATTGGGAATTTAGAAAGAAACATTTTTGAATCCGATCAACAGGTCGGGTGTTTGTAGGAATTTTATTTATCAACTTGTTGAACCGAGCCACAAACTCTCTCATGGGTTCTTGCGAATCTTTCTTTATCTGAGAGATTTGGGCAAGCAAAGCATGCACATCTTCTCCAGGCTTTGAAACGATTCTCGAACTGGGTTCTCATGGTGTCTCAGTCGGTTATAGCACCTGCCGGAAGGTGGAAGAACCAATCAGCGGCATTTTCTTGCAAAGTCTCCACGAACAGCCTTACGGAGACGTCTTCATGCTCAACTCCCAAAACTCCACATGCAACTATGAAGGCTACAATATGTTCATCAGGATGTACCTTGCCATCACCTTTGAATTTTGGGAAGTTCTTCCGGTTACCTCTGGGTAACTCATGCAAAGGCTGTGTAAGGGCCAGGGGCCCGACACGCTGACCCCATGGCAATGGTGCCGCCATTCTTGGAAAAACGGCTTGGAGAGGAACTTTAACACCAGCGAGGATCAAAGCTCGTAGATTGGGACTAGCAGGCTCTGAAGGAATACCACCCGCAGGACTTCTTTCTTGAACAGGTGGAGTGCTCGTTGAACAAGTTCTTCTACTTCTTGTCGGAGGGAAAGGAAAACCTGCCGCTCCAAAAGCTGAAATTGAGAGTCTTCAATACCAAGGGTCCTTCTCCCTCTAGTAAACGCGAGTCGCCAGATCAAAAGATGATCAAAAATTACAAAAGCTGAATGTGATTTTCCCAGTGAGTCGCCAAAAACCATGGTCGTCAAAAAGGAATTTTAAGAGAGCAACGACGAGGGGACAAGAAGTCCCTCCTCTTTAATGGGAGAGGTTCCCTTATTCGAAACAAACTTATTTACAAATATACAGAACATGATTTCATGGTTGGACTTGGATATTACGAAAGTGTTTTCCACAAGGATCATCGATTCAAAAAGGACCGAGGAAACGAGAGCATGGAAAAGAGCGAAAAGGCAAACATGCGAAATTGTAGATATCGAGTAATTCTTTATGTATGCAAAGTTTCAAGGAATTTAAGACAAGATCACTTGCATTGGCTGAATAGGATTAAATTTAAAGACACAAAGTTCTCAGTAAATAACCTTCTTCAAATTTATTAATCAAGGACACAAAGTTCCTTCTTGGTTATACAAGATCGTCGTATTTGCAACCTGAGGACAAGATGCAACCAGAGAGACTAATAAATTAGAGACAAAATGATCTTCACAATATTAAATGAAAGCACAGAGATAACAGAGATAGATAGACAAAGAACGGAAAGTCCTTCTGTATTGATTTCTCTATAGTCTATTTACACTTGTAGAAAATATGCCAAGTTCTTCCTCCTTTTAAAATGGCGCAAAGAAGGCCATTATATAGCTTACAATTCGGTTACTCCTCGTAACCGTTTCTTTTAACTAGAGAATAGTTAAGGAATGCCAAACGCAATTTCTTAACCAATTACATGGAATACGAAAGGAATGGCGAGAAGAGAGAAGGAAGGGGAAAGAGACAGGTGGCCAATTCTGAGAGGGACCCACTTGTCTTCGAAACCTTCTTGAATTCCTTTAACGTCTCAATGTCTTTGCCACGAGGACACACTGGACGTTTCATCTTGAAGATGACAATGAATATCTTTGGAAACTCGATGTAACCGACGTCTTGAAAGTTTCGTCCTTCAGAATCGCTTCTTCTTTTGAAATTTGATCTTCACAACTTAAATTCAAATTTAGCACATTCGGTTCGAGCGGGAAAAAACCAAGTATGAATTGCATTAGGTTCACTTGGGACATGTGAGACGAATGCGCCAAACACGAGGCTCACCGATTCGGATTTAAATAGGGAGAAGATGCACAAATGCATTTTGGGACATTTGGAACGAGAAGCGCGAAGGACGCGATCCGGGCGTCTTAGCCGAAAATGGAACAGTTTGCATTTTTTGATTTGGGACAAAGAGCTCTGAAGTACGCGACTCGGGAGTTTCGGCCGAAAATGGGACAGCGTGCACTTTTTTAACTTTGGGACATTCGGGACAAAAAGTTCCGAAGGACGCGGTTCGGGCGAATCGGCCGAAAATGGAACAGAAGGCCCGTTTGGACTTGGGACATTTGGGACAAAAAAGTGCGAAGTGCGCGACTCGGGCGTTTCGGCCGAAAATGGAACAGAGCGCACTTTTTGACTTCGGGACAGATGGAACAAAAATGAGTGAAGTGCGCGACTCGGGCGGTTCGGCCGAAAATGGGACAGAGCACAACTTTTAACTTGGGACAAATGAGACAAAATTGGGCGAATCGGCCGAAAATGGAACAACAGGTCCATTTGAACTTGGGACATTTGGGACAAAAAGTTCCGGAGTACGCGGTTCGGCCGGTTCGGGCGAAAATGGAACGACTTGCACTTTTTGAATTGGGCTATTTGGGACATGCAAGACTAAAGTGCGCGACTCGGGCGTTTCAGCCGAAAATGGGACAGCTCGCACTTTAAGTTTTGGGACACTTGGGACAAAAACTTCCGACGGGCCCAAAAATGGGACAACTTCGGGGATTTCGGCCGGTCGGAGAACAGAATGCACTTTCGTACTTGGGACAGGCGGGACAAAAATGTCCGACAGGCCCGAAATACATACAAAATGACCCAAAACACAGATTTTCTCAATTTTCACGGCTTAGGCACTTTAGAGAAAACACTCATAACTCAAAATTTTGAAATTTTACTTCTATCAGAGCAGGGAATTTTGAGTGGACAACACTATACCAATTGTAATCACCTCTTCTTCATCACCCTTACCCACATCTAAACCATTATCATCAACCCATCCATTGCTTATGCCAAAAACCCTACCTTCTTCTATACCTTCATCCATATTTAAACCTATCACCACTTTGGGAGTCATGGCAACGTCAAGCTTAGTCCATCCTCCTGTCAAACTGGATCTAGCCACACCCTCATAAACCTTCACAAAGATTGTTCCCTCACCTAAGAGGAAAACCCAACCTTTTAGGCCACACACACCAGCTTTGCCCACTACCCCATGATCACCTTCACCACTTCCATCCATGCTAGGCCCACACCCATCAACCTTGGTCAAACAACCATTTATCCAAGATAAACCCAAAATACAAAAGCATACCTCCTCGTCATGATATTCTATTCCACCCAAATTTCCTACCCAACTTACGCCTTCGCCATTGCCTACATCCTTTCTACCGCCCCTACTAGCACCACTTCCTGTACCCTCATCATTACCCATGTCATTTCCTTCTCCTCAACCATTTATTTCCTCCCACTACCATCTTCACCGAACCTCCATTTTCACCTTGGTTAACCCGTCCCCTTCCACCATCCACCCTCCCTTCTACATCACGCACTACTCCTACACATTTACGCCAAAAAGTGCAACCCAAACCCAAAGACCCACTACCTTCCAAAAATTAACTAAACATACACCACCTCCAACAACCAACTCACCAGCTACACCTTTACCCAAGAAGGTGTATCAAAAACCCAAATTCCACCTCTGGTGACGTCTTTTCCGTGGTGTTACCCAATCTTCCAACAATACACACACTCACTTCACATTGTGATCCATTGGCAGGGTTTTACACCAACATCTTGGCTAACCTCTTAGAAACCTTTGTTATCACATCAAGCTAGCACTTAGACCTTATGACCCCCTCAAACAAAAAATAGGGGGGTTTGATGACACTAAAATTTGTGCTTATCATCATGTGCCAAGGCATGATGTAGAAAAATGTAAGGCTCTTAAGACTATTCTTCTTCACCTATGTCCTCTCAAAGAAAAATTTGATAATGATGATGATATTTTAGATGAGGACCCCATTCCACCTTCACCTATCACCATACTTCCTAACCCCATACTTAATAAAAACCTACATCTCCATTTACATAGGCCTTGCGCCCCTCATCCACAATTTTATATCAACATGGTCCATGATAGAGAACTAGCCCAAACTCCTCCAAAATGTAATTGTGCCGTACTCCTTTTATAAGACCCATGTCCTACATTTTCTTGCCCCACATGTCGCTACACCTTTCATGACACACTCTCTTCTTTACCTCAGATCAACAGGTTCGAGTCGCTACACGAGCTCGTAAAGAGAAAGAGAAGAAGGGTAGTCCAGTCCATTTATGATCAGCATTACCCAACATTCCATCTACACCTGCACCTAAAATCACCATTCGTGGACCCACATACCCCACTTCAGATAAATTTTCCCATCGTACAATGATCAAGCAATTAGCACAGTCACCTCTAAAAATGTCATTATATGATCTCATCCAAACCTCTGAATCTCACCACCAGGCTCTCCTTGAGATCCTACAAACCATCGAGGTACTACCCAATGACCCTTCACCTATCAATTCCATATTCACCCCTCACCACATAGCTGCACTTACCATTCGGACAATGCCAATCCAGCTCTCTTCATCTTTGTTCATATCGATGATACTTGTGTTTGACGAGTTATGATTGATGGGGGCATGAGTATCAATATCATTTCGTCACATGCGTATGAGAAAATGCACATACCTGCCAATTCCATGCATAATAACCCGGTTATGCTGTGCTCATTTAACGATGCCATCATGTTCATCCTTGGCACTATCATCATCCATGTCTGTGTGGGTACTCGCATTCTTCTTGAGATCTTCTACATTCTTGAGGGGGAATTCCAATATAACATGTTACTTGGCTGACCTTGGATTCGCACCATGTGATGTGTACCTTCAACACTTTGTCGCTGCATTAAATTTGAGTATGAAGGGCACTCATATACCATTCTTACAGAGCCTTCCCCTTTCAAGACCTGTAACATGTTATACCACAATAACAATGTCCTGATTCTCGATCAAGGCATCCACCACCACTACTACTACCACCGCTACTGCTACTACCACTTCTTTTATCCATGTTCCTTCTTCCATTTCCTGTCTCGCCTTCTTCTATTTCCACACCTACCAGTTCTGTTACACCATCTACCATAAGTAGCCCATCCATTCCTACCATTGTTGTTGCTTCCAAAGCTAACCCACCTTCGTCTTCCCAAGCTTCGAGTAATTCATCTATCTCAACATCCCAAGTCCCAACTTTTGATCCCTTGGTAGATGTTTTTCAATGTCTTTCCTTGGGGAGTATTGCCTCTATAATGTCAATACTTTCCTTACTCCTCAAGAGTATGGTAGCCTACACCAACATCCATATTATGACCGATGTATAGGAGAAGTAATTTCATATGGTCCTCCTCATCTCCACACCAATCTGATGTATGGGGGACTAGATGTCACTTCTTATTCACCCGAACCACCAACCACAACACACCCCTTTTCATCTGATTTCAGACACCTCACTAACCGCCACTTCATCCATACCTTTCTTCATCATTGTGCTTGGAAGGGTTTTGTCTTTGGTCTTTATGAACAAGGTCATCACATAGTTATATATTGCACAACCTGCAAACATAAATATCGTATGGGTATTGGATTTGCTACACCACCGAGTCCAAATAAGGCTTGCATTCACCTCATGGAAGAAACTCAACCTTCCATACCTTCATTACCTAGTATACGATCTTCTACACCATCTTCGCTGTCACCCCACCTTCCCCTATGGAGTCTATGGATCCAGAATCCATTCCTCCTAACATTTTTTTCGTAAACACCATTTCCTTAGGACCTTTGATCTATCATCATGATGATGAGGCTCCTTCTTCCATTGTGCTCCTTTATCCTCACATGTTTGATGATGACACACTGTCTATCAACGTTGTTCAATGTCAAGATGATGATTCTCTACTTACCTATCTAGGTGTAGAGAATTCTTACATTCATCGGTCATTACCATCTGAGACACAAACCATGTTGAATGAATCGACCATAAAGATCAACATTCACACTCAAGATGACCCCGTGTTCTAAATATTGGCTAATCTTTATATCCTTCCGAGCAAGAAGCTTAAACTTATTTCCTCTGCAAACATAGCAACATTTTTCTTGGTCGAAGGTTGATATGCCCAATATTGACCCAAATATCCTTGCTCCACAATATCCTCACCATTCGTGATGCTAAACCCGTGAAATAGAAGTTACGAAAAATGCATCCACACATTGCCCTTCTTGTAAAAGAAGAACTCCAACGCCTCCTCTCTATGTTTATTTTATTCTACCCATTGATTATCCCCAATGGATTTCTAACATTGTTCCTATCACCAAAGCGATAGGGGGACTCCACATATGCACGGATTTCCATGACCTTAACCTAGATTTCCCCAAAGATGATTTTCCTTTACCCAACATTGACCAACTTGTTGATCTAACAATAGGCTATGAGATGCTATCTCTCATGGATGGGTTCTTGAACAACTTATATTTTATTCTGACTCTGATGTTTCACATTTCAGGTTGGGCACACTCGAGTTTATTCCCTTGGAACATTTCACTTGGTTGTAGTTTTTTTGTGCACCCTTGCACACCCTTCCTTCATCTCCCTTGCATCCCCTTTTCTTTACTTCCTCTCGCACACTCCTTGTGCGCAATGCTATAAATTGCCTCCTAATTGGCTAAGTCCCTTACATGCCTTCATGGTTCTACGTGTTAGACTTCTTCCTTTCTTGGTTTGCCTCGAGCGCCCTACTGTCAGTGCATTGCCTTATAAATTCTCACACTCAACATTCATACTTGTCTCTTATAGGTATGCATCTGCTTTCTTCCCGCACACGTCACCTTCATGCACTTGTCTTATGCAGCTTTCACACCTCTTCATTTCATGCCATGCGCTTGCTTTTGCATCAATTATTTTTCCACATCATCATCTGTAATACTTGAATGTGCTACACACAACCTATCAAAGCATACCAACAAGGCACCGAATCTAGATAGCTAATTGATAGGTGACACATGGCAGAAATGACAAAACAAATCAACATTTGGCAGATTTCTTCAGTCAAATCAGCGTGTGCCACATGTCAGAGTGACCTATAGACTTATGACAACTATAACTTCTATTGCATAAGTGCTCGATTCTCGCATTCCCGGTCTCATTTGAATGTTGCTAACATGGGCTACAAGTTGGAATTTTCAAAATCAGATTTAGGCAGGATTTTCTAGGTGGAAAACAAGGAAACATTTTCTTGTCATTAATGCATTCATCTAATCGACCTCAACCACTAGTTTTCAATTATATATTTCCTTCTTCCTTCTACATGTAAACCAAAATTAAGGAAGCGCATCTAACAGCATTGTAGGTGGATTTGTAGGCATTTATTACTTGTTATTGGTGGTTGAATATTTGAATCTAAGTTTCCCTCCTCTTTCCCCTCCTCTTCTCTCCTTCATTCTTCTATAAATTTTAGAGCTCTACTCATTAAAATGGATCCCTCTTTTTTGTAACGGAATCATGTCAAAATGGTAATTGAATTCCCATGAGATTCAAACATTGACATGGTCTTTACAATGTATTCTCACCTCCTTCCATGAATGTATATGACTATGCGTCCCTTGAGCAACAATATCATGTTTTTTGGAACTCTTATCTTCCCTTTCTCATTTTATTTGCACCTCGCCTTCTATCTCGCATCTCTTGGTATGTTGTGTGTCTCCTTTACTTGCAGGTCCCATGTCATGTGTTGATACGCGCTAGAGAGCCAAGTCTACATTTTGATCTATGGTGTGCCTGTCCTCCCTCTTCCACACATTTTATCCACTTTCCTATACCCTTGTAGAGAGAGATCAACCCCTAATTTTTAGCGCTATCGCCTTCCCTAGCTTATGATTTTCCCTTTCTGCATATCCTTCTATCCCTAGTCCCTTGCCTTGTTTATTTTAGGATTTTATTTCTACATTAGGAGTAGTGTTAGCATTAGAGATAGGTAGAGGAACTGACCTTCTTCGGTGGTTTGTCTCCATGGGCAGGGTCCCACAACCTAGAGATGGTCCCATGTTACCTAGAAACACCGATTACCCCATTCATGCATGCTAGAAAATCAGAGGGCATTTTTTTCAACATAATAATATCCTAAGACAATGCAAAGCAACATATGCTCCACCAATACCATAAAATAGATAAAATAATATAAGGCCATTATGATAGAATGATTTCAAAATAGACAAATGATATGTAACTGTTTCTTTGGAATGAATTTCCTAAACATTGGAAGTGTTTCCTCCGACAAGATGTTCCTCGAGTGTGCTTTTTTTCATACCCCAATATAAATTATAATTCATGAGGTTCTAGGTGTTCTATATTATCTGGCCCAACCCAAATCAAATTCCACTATTAGCACTTTTCAAGTATATGTGTCTGTTCACTCACTTATGGTTTCCCTTGTGAATTTTTAATCATAGACTGAGCTCTTGGCAGAGGGTAACACCACTCCATCTCACAACCATGCAATTTATTTTTTCCTCTAATCGAGGACGACCAATGCTTCTTCATTTTAGGAAGTGCTTCCTGAATGGTCATGGATGGAAAAGGCAATACTTGAAAGCTACCATCTATTGGAAGGTTAGGTACATAGCATCTTAGTCTTCTAGAAGCTGAAAAATACATGGAATCAACATACTCTAGCTCCACACCATTGAAATAATAGGATATTGTCTTCCAAACATCCTTTGGATCAAAGGCACCATTTTCAAAGTATAAAAATGGTGGTCCTTGCATAAACTTATTCAGAGTTCCTCATAGCGTTGTCCAATTTTTTTTCCATGAACTCCAAAACATAGATCGGATCACTCATTTCAACATTGGGTCTGAATTTCATGATCTATATGTATTTATCATTATTTATTACTTTCTTCTGATGTTCTCCAACTACTCTCTCGTAGAATGATGATGAGAAAATTTTCAAGCCACTCAAGATCAGATTTACCTGTTTTTTTTTTGAAATTTATATGTATATGCTTATTTATATGTATATTGAGCTCAGATCATGATTACAATGAATGTCTACCATATATAAATTCTTTGAGAAAGATACAAATGGTATTAAAAATCATATGTGATCTTACAAAAACCCTTGCAACAAATTCCTAGGCAAAGGGAACATTATGGATAACCTTATCTTTAAAATTTGGATCACACTTTGTAGATTTTCAAAACTTGGAAACTTGGAAACACTTTGCAGATTGCCACCAGCAGAAATTAATTATTAAATTAAAATACATCAAGTGAAAAAGGAAATCAATAACAAAGCATGAAAAAGATTCAACTTTCTCAAAACAATATTGGCATATCAAATTTTGAAGCTTTTCTTTTGTCATCATGTGATGGATCTCGTGCCCAGAGCATTCCTTTAAATTCCTTACATAACTGCTCTAACCGTCATATAGTCAAACTCAATTCTTAAAAATAACTAGAGCTCCTGATTATTCACCTTTTTAATTGAAGACTTTTGTCAGGCATTTGCATGGCTTGAATATGAAGAATCCAACTTTAGATAGCTCATTAAAAATTAAGCATCCAACTAAGATATTACACAATACAACAAATATGTAAAACAGTTAATGTTCCAACCAGATAAAGTCCATGGAGATCGAGCCATTCTAGAAATATTGGATATATTCCTTCTCATCCTGGAATGGAGATTAGAAAAAATATACGTTCAATGTAGACATCCCCCAATTTTCTAGATCTAATTATTCCCCCATCACTTTGAAACTCAAATTGGACATCAAACTTGAGGGTATCCCCTTTCAAATGGAATTCATGTTGTTCTTGGTTCTTAATTTCAAGCATAATCTCCAAAAATGGCACGGACTAGCAAGGAAAGGAGGAGTAAATGATTCTTGTTGAAGAAAATCTCAAGAATGTTAAACTCAAAGTTTAGAAGTGGAATATAGAAAAAATTAGAAATATGTTTAAGAAACATGAAGAAGTAGCAAATGAGCTAAATGCAGTGAAAATTCCATAACAGTCACAAGAAGTACCCCTGATAATTTGGCTCGAGAATCGAAACTCATGTTACAATTTAAGAAAATCATGCTCATGGAAGAGACATTTTAGAAGAAAAATTCAAAGTAAATTGGATTAAGGAGGGAGAAAATATACCAAATTCTTCTGGACCTATCTATTGTTATTAGGAGGAAGATGAACCATCGGGAAATTGACTTTGCCATCCGTAATAATTTTCCATAAGAAAGATAGGAATCGAACTCTACAAAAGTCTTCTCTCAGCAATATACATTGCTACTGAGGAAGCCCAAACTAATCTTCTTGAGAATATGTTAAAGCTCATCATAATTGCATATAATGAGGAGCTAATGAAATAGTTTTTAAAAGATGATGTTCATCAAGTTATAAAGGGTATCAAAGGGAATAAAGCTCCAGGGCTAAATGGATGCTAAATCAAATTCTTCCAACAATTTTGGGATATTGTTTGCAATGATATATGATTTGTCATCTAAGAGTACAAAAATGAAAAGGTGTCCTCAAGAAATGGAACTCAACATTCTTCACAATAATTCTGAAAAATGATCATGTTTAGTAATTTCATGCCTATAACCCTCGACAGCCAGACAAGAAGTAAACATCATGAAATCCAACGTTTACTTCCTAAATGTCAATAATAGAAATGTCAAAACAAGTAACTGATAAAATTTAGTAATTTCATAAAAAATTCCACAAATCGAAAGAATTAACGTGCTTCAATCTCATTGAGTAAAGAAATTATCTCTCTCCTCCTAGCGTTACTTCCCTTTGAACTCTAAGAAGAATGCTAATAAAATAATATGGGATGGGGCAACATGAGGGTCAATTAGTAATCATTACATATGAATTTTTTTAACAAATTCGTAAACATAGTTCTTATTTGCCAACGACGCATTTGGTCAAACAATTTTCTTACATTCATAAATCCTTTGACCTCATGACTATTGCCTGACCGGAAATAACCATGCACATAAGTATTTTGTGGGTTAATAACTATTTAACAGGGTTATATCCCTTCCCACTATTGCCTATTTGCATCTTATACATGAACATAGCGAATACACCAAATGGGAAAAGAATAGAAAAACTCAAATATGTGAACACCGTAAAAATTTACCTTGTTGAAGATGTGGAGTCTAACTGCAAGATGAAGTGGCAGTTTGCTTTTTTCCTTGATTTTGGGAGGAATGCATGACCATGGATAAAAATAGCATTGTCTTATTAATAGACGAGAGTTGTTATTTTTATGTTTATCTTATTTATATGCATGTCTTATTTTTAAGCATGTTATATTTAGGTTTCTTGTGGTTGACGCAAAATTTTACAAAGAGGTGCAAAAGTTATATATATGTGCATGGTTTTACTCTTTCAAACATGAAAAAGAGAGAGAATTGTATTGTATTCCTTAGGACTGAATTGAGCGAGAAGGCTGGCTTGTTTATTGTGGATGTAATCCACACTAGGTGAACCACATTGAATCTTGGGTTTATCTTGTGATTGCATGCTTCTTTTATTTTTGTTTTATTGCTCATTTGTGTTTCGAACCTAACAACTAGTATCGAGCAAGATATTGTTATTGTAGAAAAAGCTCACAAGAGAGTTTTTGTTTGAGTGGGAGTAATGAAAGAAGATAGCAAGTTCATGGTTGAGAAGTTTAATGGCCAGAACTTTCAGCTATGGAAGATGAAAGTGGGGGACTACCTATATTAGAAGGATCTTTATCTACCATTCAAGGGAAATATTTGAAGCCGTCATCTATGAAAGATGAAGAATGGGATGTTCTTGGTCGAAAGGCATTGGGAATGATACGGTTATGCCTAGAAGCTACGGTAGCTTTCAATATTTCTATGGAAAAGACAATGTTAGATCTAATGGAAAATTTGGGTAAATTGTATGAAAAACCCTCATCCTCCAATAAGGTATATCTCATGAAAAATTTGTTTAATATGAATTTGTCAGATGGTGATTCAGTAAATGATCATTTGAATGAATTCAACATGGTTACTAATCAATTAATCTCTGTAGGAGTAATTTTTGATGATGAAGTTAGGGATATTTTGATTTTGTGCTCATTTCCTGAAATTTGGAATACTTTGGTTATGGTTATGAGTAATTTTGTTTCTGGTTCAAACACTTTAAAGTTTGATGATGTGAGAAGAAAAAGCAAAGGTGAGTCATCTAGTAATGCTTTGAGTGTAGAGAATAGGGGAAGAAAAAGGAAAAAGAAAAAGGTCATGGACACCGTGGAAATTCTAAGAAGGGTAGATCTAAATCTAGAAGCAGGATGGTATGATGGAATTGTGGAAAAGTAGGACATGCAAAGAAAGATTGTTGGTCTTTAAAATCAGGGAAAGATCAACAAGAAGGGAAAAAGGAAAACATAGCGAGTGGTGTGTTACAAGATGCTCTTATTCTTTCTTTAGATAGTAAATCAAAATCTTGGGTTTTAGATTTTGGTGCTTCATTTCATGCAACTCCTCATAGACAATATTTTCAAGATTATGTTCAAGGGAATTTTGGGCAGGTATATCTTGGTGATGATGAGCCATGTAACATTGTTGGAAAAGGAAATGGTCATGTTTAATTGCGAATGGATACACTTGGGTATTGAAGAATGTCAGGCATGTTCCTAGCTTGAGGAGGAATCTAATTTCTACAGGGAAATTAGGAGATGAGGGTTATATGGTTATATTTATAGCAGATTCTTGGAAAGTTACCAAGGGTTCTCTTGTGGTAGCAAGAGGTAATAAAGTAGGTACTTTGTATTCATCCACTGTTAATACTGATCCATCTTCTATTTTAGCTACTACTAATATATACAACTATATGGCATCACAGACTTAGCCTTATGAGTGAGAATGGGATGAAGATTTTACATTCATAGGGAAAGTTGTCAGATTTGAAAAACATAGGCTAAAATTTTGTGAGCATTGTGTGTATGAGAAACAAAAGCGTGTGAGATTTCTCAAGGTTGGATCAACCAAGAAGGAGCACAAGTTATAGCTTGTTCACATGGATGTGTGGGGGGTCACTCGAGTATCTTCTCTTGGTGATTCACGGTATTATGTTTCTTTTATTGATGATGATACTAGGAAGGTTTGGGTTTATCGTATAAAGAAGAAATATGATGTATTTAATACTTTCAAGAAATGGAAATATTTGGTTGAGAATGAAATAGGTTTGAAGTTGAAGTGTCTCAAATCGATAATGATGGAGAGTAATCTGCAAAATGAATTTACTATTTTTCACAGGAATGGAATCGTAGGGTGAAGAAAGTTCCTATAACACCACAAAGAGAATGATAATGGTGTGTCGAAAGAATGAACAAGACTATAATGGAGCGAGGAGCAAAGAGCATGAGATTGCATTTTGGATTTCCATTTTATATATTTAGGTGGATACTATAGATATTATTGTTTACTTGATAAATAGAGGACCTTCAAGTTCTTTATAAGGTGGAGTACCCGAGGAGGCTTGGACCGGTAAGAAGGTAAGTAAACCTCCTACATGATTATTTTTGTATGAGATTTACTATTATTTATTGACAGATGTTGGAGAACCATAAATTTTTGAAGAAGCAATGTAGTTAGAAACACATAAAAAGTGGGGGCAGGGTATGGAAGAGGACACGGACTCCTTGGATCACAAAAACATGGGATTTGGTTCGGCCTCCTCGTAGGAAAGAGAGCATCGTAGAACAAGTGTGTTTACAAGTTGAAGGAAGAAGAAGGTGACAAAAAGAGGTATAAGGGAAGAATTGTTGTGAAGGGATTTATACAAGAAAAAGGTATAGAATTTGATGAAATTTTCTCTCTTGTTGTTAAAATGACTTCCATTAGAATTGTTTTAAGTTTGATAGCTATGGAAGATTTGCATATTGAACAATTAGATGTAAAGAATTATTTTCTTCATGGTGATTTGGAGGAAGAAATATACGGGAGAAGCCACAAGGATATGAAGTCAGGGGGAAGGAGAATTTGGTGTGTAGATTGAAGAAGAGCTTGTATGGCCTTAAGCAAGCTCCAAGGAAGTGGTATTTGAGATTTGACAGGTTCATGATAGAACAAGTTTACTCTAGATTTCATTTTGATCATTGTGTTTATTTTAAAATACTAGATAATGAAATCTATATTATCTTGTTTTTGTATGTGGGTGACATGTTGTGACATGGTTAAACATGCAAGATATAAATGAGCTGAAGAGAAAATTAGCAAATACATTTTCCATGAAGGATTTAGGTGCAACAAAGAAAATTCTTGGCATGAGAATCAATAGAGACAGGAAGAGTAGAATATTGAATTTATCTCAAGAAGATTATGTGAACAAGGTGTTGGAAAAGTTTAGGATATAAGATGTAAAACTAGTAAGTACACCATTTGGGGGCACTTCAAGTTGAGTAAAGAACAGTGTCCTAAAACACATGAAGAGATTGAATATATGTCTAGAGTTCCATATGCTTTAGTAGTTGGAAGTTTGATGTATGCTATGGTATGCAAAAGACCAGAAATTTCCCATGCAGTGGGAGTTGTTAGTAGATACATGAGTAATCTAGGAAAGGAGCACTAGAATGCAATCTAGTTTATTCTCATATACTTGAGAGGACTAGTAGCGAAAGTTGTGCTATGGATGGTCATAGGTTTATTTACATGAATATGTTGATGCAAAATTGGCTGGATATTTGTATGGTAGGAGGAGACATGACAGGTTACATATTCACTATTGGTGGCATGACAGTTAGTTGGATTTCTAAATTGTAGAAGATTGTTGCATTGTCTACTACGGAGGAAAATTATGTTTTTACCACGAAAGAAAATAAGGAGATGATATGGATGCAGTTCATGGAAGAGTCGGAAAGAAGTAGGAGGATTATAGTTATTCAGTGATATCTAGAGTGCAATTCATCTTGCCAATAACTCAACATTCCATTTGAGAACCAAACATATACAACTCAAGTATCAATTCATTAGAACAATTTTGGAGGATGGACGATTGAAGTTGGAGAAGATCCATACAAGTCATAATCCTACTGATATGTTGACAAGGCGGTGAAAAAGAGAAGCTGGAAGGTTGTTCGGCTTCGATAGGTCTTCAATATTGATCTTGAAGAAGAGAAACAAGTTAGAGAAGAGTCTAAGGATCAGTTGTAAAAGTGGGTTGCAGTAGTTAGTCTCCAAGTGGGAAATTTTTGAAGATATGGAGTCTAACTACAAGATGAAGTGGTAGTTTACATTTTTACTTGATTTTGGGAGGAATGTATGGCCATGGTTAAAAATAGCATTGTCTTATTAATAGACAGGAGTTGTTATTTTTATGTTTATCTTATTTATATGCATGTCTTATTTTTAAGCATGTTATATTTAGGTTTCTTGTGGTTGACAAATTTTTTACAAAGAGGTGCACAAGTTATATATATGTGCATGGTTTTACTCTTTCAAACATGAAAAATAGAGAGAATTGTATTATATTCCTCAGGACTAAATAAACGAGAAGGCTAGCTTGTTTCTTGTGGATGTAACCCACACTAGGTGAACCACATTAAATCTTGGGTTTATCATGTGATTGCATGCTTCTTTTATTTTTGTTTTATTGATTATTTGTGTTTTGATCCTAACACACCTCTTCCCTAAAACCACAACTCCCAGACTACCAAAACTATACATGATTGCAAATAACATGATCATTTGTGTGTTGATCCCTAAAACCATAGCTCATTTTTGTTTCTATGTTGGCAATGGTTGTGCCTATGCTTGTAATCAAACCTTTCTCCTTCATCTCTCTTAGAGAAATGGCAATATTCAACATTCCTTACATATGATAGTCCCACTAATACAACTACACAAGGTCCACCTTTCCACTCTCAAACATTTCACAGATTTTCTAATACTACTTTCTATTGATGAAGGATAGGCGATACCTTGGAATATATTTTGTACATATTTTGTAAATATATGTAATTTAGGAAGTGGGTTTTATCGGTTTTCATTGTTTTTTCTCTTCCATTGATCCTCAATCTTCCTAGGATTTCTTCGCTTGGGCTATATATAGCATCAGCTTTCAAATGTAGTGAGGATTTTGGATGAATGCAACCAAGAATAGGGAAAAATCCTCCATAAAATGACTAGAATCAATTTAGAATCTAATGCGGAATAATTCCTCGAATCGCAATAATAAGAAGTATGAATAGAATTATAGAAATGAAATATGCACAACATGAAGACAATATTTAACGTGGTTCACCTAATGTGGGCTAAATCCACCAAGAACACTTTCTCAGATTTTATTACAAGCCAACAGTCTTCACAATTACAATAATTAGATCTTGTTTGGGAGTGCGCTCAACAAACACTCCTAAATTTGCACTTGAATTCACACACACTATTCACCTTCACAAAAACATCGATGTATTTCCTATTGTATGTCCATCTATTCATAAGTACATCAATAGGTAGCCAAAGAGGCGATTTTACAAAAAAACAATGGAAACCGAAAAGCCAACAGACTAACGGTTACCCATTACCCATGGCTTAATAAACCACCCATTAAAATTTACTTGAGGGCTTCACCCCCAAACCCCCTTGACCCACTCACCAAATGAGCGGATTGCCGTAAAAATATCCGAGTGTAACACATGGAAGGTGTACTAAACTCTAAAATGAAAACAAGCTCCACAAACATAACATGTTTTATCGGTTTTCATTATTTTTTCTCTTTCGTTGATCCTAAATCTTCCTAGTATTTCTTCGCTTGCACTATATGTATCATCGGGTTTCAAATGTAGTGATGCTTTTGGATGAATGCTACTGGGAATAAGGAAAATACTCCACAAAATGAAAAAACATGCACAGTACATGAAATATCAACGGACCCAGCCATTTCTATGGTGTTTTCTTCACACGGAAAGCCTGGATGTTGATCTCAACAATGGAGGTCACCCTCCCCAATAATGAATGTCTATCAACATGAATTAAGGTTCTTGTCAGAGGCTGATATGGATATTGGAGTATTTGAAAGTAGTATATTAGTAATGAAGTGTAAATTTTGGGTAGTCGTTGGAGGTTTAGAATCGAAATCACGATTGGAAATATGGTAATAACTAGCAATTTCATGTGTACAATGCAATGTGAACTCCCAATGGTGTATGTTATTTGATTTAGCGAGATAGTTATTACTTTTTTAGTTGATATTGATAAGGGTGTGATTGATTTTGATAGTCTAAGCTAAGTTTGGCTTTGTTGCAAGAAAGAAGCAAGTTGCAGAATATTGAACATCACATAAATGATAAGACATTCAAAATTACATAGTATATTAAACATTCAAAATGTTGAACATGACATAAATTATAGCAAATGAAGCATCAACATTAAGAAGTACATAGTATGTTTCACAGGGAATGCTATATTTGGCTTTGTTACAAGAAAGAAATATAGTTTGATATACATCTTAGCTTTTTATAGAAATAGGTTAGTGTAGTATCTATTAAACAACAAAATGTTGAAGAGGGAAAGGACTTGATAAGTATACACCTACATATTTTGAGAGAAACAAAGACTCCATTATACTTACTCCTCATAAATATGATCAATGGGACAGAGTAATTAGTGTTTGTACCCCATTCCTAGTCTCAAGAGATAATCTAAGAACCCAATTGAAACAAGTTTTAATTAGTTGTAAAGTTTATAAATTGGAAGAACTCTAGAGATTATAGTATCAATTGAGAAATCAATACTCTTGTAATATCACCACTCATGACAATATAATATTTAATATGTCATTGTTATTTATATACTAGAAGAAATCTAGAGATTATAGTATCAATATTCAATTTCAAATCTTTCATTTCAAACTTATTAGTTGACAAACATGTAAGCATCAATGGCATTTTTCTCATTTATGCACTAAATTCAACCATTTAAAAATAAATAAATTTTATCAAATAATAATTATATCCAAGAACATTATCTAGTGTATATACCAAATTTTAAAACCATTCATGGTAATTACTAATTTCTATGCATCTTCTTATTTTATGAAATGAATTTTTTTGGCTAACTATCCTATTCTTCTAGGTTTCTTCCCACTCTCTTAAAACCAAGCAATATAAGAAATTTTAAAATGACTGGATGAATGTATATGCAATATGAATCAATGTACATGTAGTATGAAACACATGAAGCTTAATTGGCCAACAACATACTCTTCTCTTCATATAATAGGCCATAAGCTCCTCATCAGTAGAGTGAAAGCGGAATCCATGTAATAAAGAACCCCCCCATTCGACTAAGGGTCAATTGTGAGAACATATTGTCTATGCACTTTCCAAAGATCTTCATGAAACGTTGTATAAAAAGTTGTACATTAATTTATGCACTCGCACTCCCCTGCACAAGATCTACAGTCCCACAACTCCACTAACTCTGAGTTATTTACAAGGAATGGCATAAAAAACAAATGGCCAACATAATTCAGAAGGCAATTGTTGACTAAAATCAACCAACATTCAAAGAAACCATGAAGAAATCAAGCTGATAAAAGAACCAGGATGGTGTTCACTTTGTGAGGTTGACTACAACACAGAAAAAATATTAAAAATACATTTTGGGAAAAAATCACCAGTCCACATTAAAAATATTGAAACAAGGCTCATAAGATAAGGGGAAAGTAAACTAAAAGTAGAAAAAATCTTGAAACGGAGAAGGGACATGGATCTACCACAGAAATAGTGAGGTTGAACTTACCTAGGCACACAAGTCACGTAACTATCTATGCAATACATATCCCTTTACTTAAATATATTGCATCATGACTAGGGTTCACAAATTTCGGTGTTCATTGTTCATAATGATTATGTTATGGACTTCTTTCAATGGGCTTATTAAAATGGCAATTACTTATTTTTAGAAACCTAGAACAATAGTCCTACCTATTATAGTTTAACATAATGTTAATTTTTCATCAAATAAATGCAATTAAGAAACCAATCACATTATTATTACCTCAAACAAGACAATCTTGATTCAAGCTAATATATATATAGCTACACCAGTTTAAGTCACATAAGAGTTCAATCCTACAATTATGAAGAAATTTTAACATCCACAAGGTGATTTGCATATACATATCAAAGTTATTGTATGCCATGTAATCAAAACAACTACAAAATAATACTCCTAATAAACATCAAAACTAAAAATAATAAACCCTCGGCATGCAAAAATGGGAAAACAAAATCGTAAAAATAGCTTGAAAAACATGTTCATTTTATTATTTTTAAAAATTGTTAAAAAAAAGTAGGAAATAGTAAGAAAACGGACAACAATAAATGATAAATAAAGTCTTTATTAAGAATAAAGCATTTTTATAGGGATGGGGTACCTTGTTACAATTGAAAATAAAGGGTTTTTTCCATGTAGATACAATTGTAAGAATTTCAAATTTTTCATGTGCAATATGATTATCCTTTTGTGAAGAGGTTCCAATTTGTCATATATTGGTAAACTTTTAAGAGACAACAATCCATGAGAAATCATGCAAAATATGTTGTCTATAGAAGGTTTAGGAGCAATTGAAGTTGTTGGAGGTCATTTGTAAAATGATTATTCCTTTTATGCTCATCTCTTGGATTCAATGCATAAATAAAATTATCATAATAAGATTTTTCCTTTACGAAGCTATGATGTATCATTGCAATCCATATTTTCGACATTCGAGCATCTTTGAGCCAAATGACCATATGTCTATGAATTTATGATTGATACTTCCATTCATTCCTGCAAGAAATGGAATGAGGTAGTAACCACATATATAGTGTCATAGTTTTGATGCAAATAATGGAATTACAATTACATTGAGGTAAGTACATGTTGATAACTTGTATTTGAATGTGAAAGAGAGGCTTCAAAACTGGCTCTATTTATTGTTGGTGTCGTGCACTAGGGGAAAATGTAATTTGTAATTATTTTGAAAAACATTCATGTAAAGTAGTAGAATGATAAATAGATTACTCGAAAATAATGTGAAAAAGTAATTTAGTTCTATTAAGAAAATATATACTTGCTACTACCAATTGCGGACAACATGCATAGGCGTTTCTCTTCTAGAAATCTTTGTTTCACATACCTTGCTGATTTGATTTATGAGTAGATCTCAGAATTAAAAGGCAAAGATCTTCACAAATGTTTGATGGACTTAACTCTTGAAAATTCTATGAAAGTCAATCGTAGTTTCTCATCATCTCCGATATCAATTGTTGCTTTAGGAAAAATTGATCCTTGGGACTTATGTATGGTAAGCTCCCAAGCCATTTTTAGCGGCACCTATTTATGATTGCCTATTATTATGGGAAATATAGGAATGAATTTAGGATTTATTGGGTCCCATGCATGACCAATTTAGTTATCAAATTTTAATTTATTATAGACACGGGCAAGTTGGGCGGTTTGGAGCCAACAATGTAGATAATGTGTTGTATAGTACCAATGGAACCATTCACTAATCCAACTTCAATGCACAAATTACATAGCAACATAAAACATTGACCTATACACAAAATAACTTCGTTATCCAATTGGTGGTCACCTGCATCTTCAACTTGTGTGAAAATGCCCAAAACATGAGGTTGTACACCAGGGTCCATAATATTCCATGATGAAAAGTGATGACAACTATGTTCAGTACCATCTTGTACAAAGTGGTGCTTGATTTTTCCATTTGTGATGTGGTGAATGGGTCCTCTTGCATGATTTTTCAATATTCTATTGCTTCTAAAACCTTCACACCAAATACAAGAGCCAACATAAAAAATTAAATATATGTTGCATGTTTTTTCGAAAACAATGGGCTTAAAATTGAGATTACACGACATGTTTTTCTAAATTAATATGTTCCAATTACTAGCGCTTCCTGAAAAGGCAACCCAATAAAACTTAGCAATGACTTTAATGGCAAGAGGATGACGATGGAGGAAACTAGCACTAAACAAAAAAATGATTTTAGGAAGGCCTATCGGCCAAATATTTATTAATATTTTGACATGTCAAATTTACGGTTTTAGATAAAAATTAACTTGTCTAACTATATGGTTTGATATTTTTTAAAATTATGAAAAAATATGAAAAAATGGACCCATATTATAATAGCACACCCCAAAGCTTTGGAACAATCTAAGTGAGAATTTTGATTCGTGTTGTATAAGAAGAATATATCTTGAAGGAAGAATAAATTATTAAATATCATTAAACAAACTATTGACTTATGTAATGTGTTATTATCTATATAGTTAACTATCTTGATTGTGTATAAACAAAAGATATTTTATAGAAACAGAAAAAATAGAAACAATCAAATTTAAATAAATAAATTTATTATTAAAAAAATTGTGCAAAGAATTAAGAAAATGCCAAAACACTAAATAACTATATGAACATAATGGTTTATTCCTAAACATCTCGAACCAAATCTAGACTATTCGGCACCCCAAATCTATGAGTGACTTTGATTTTAACTCATAAAAATATATTTTAAGTACATGATTCCAAATTCCAAGGCATCCCATTAAAAACAAAATAACATCATGCAGACCATTTCCTCCTGACCAACATCCAACCATGGAATTGAAATGAATCGATGGCCCACAATCTTGATCTAAGGCATAGAGCACAACATAATCTTTATCTTTTCCAATGAATTATCTTTTTTTTATAAGGGAGAGGAGCCAATAGTCAAACATGGACCAACAATTGTGAAGGTAGATGTAAAGTTAGAGACTAATACATGTCACTTTTCATTTAAAATTTGAAAAAAAAGTCAATAAAATGTGTCACATAAAACAATCACCCAATCAAATGATGCCACATAAGTGGAAAAAATGCATGACATAATGCCCAACAAATGGTCCACCCTTAAATTTCTTTGTATGGAAAACTACTTGATTTAAATACCTTAAAAACCACTTTCCATACAATATAAATGCTCCAAAGAAAATATTTAGTTAAAAATAACAAAATCTATTAAGGTTTTTTTTTCATTTTTTTGTATTTATATGGCTGTTGTACACCCCTCAACTTAGGGTGCATAACCACTAGATCCTCTCCCTTAATTGAAATTTTATAACACAACATAATCTAATATGTTGTGCACTTTGAAAAGTTTTCAAATCTTCATAATCCATATTTGATGGATGCCAGAAAATATTGAGATCGTGGCAATGGGAAATAGAAGGAAAATTTCAAAGAGAAATAATGAATGTTAATTTATAATTTGACTAGAAGAGAGGGACCCACATTTCCACGTCATCTAAATTGGGAACTATTAGTGCAAAATCACAGCACCCCTAAATGTCTGCAACTTGATGGGTTGAGACTCTCAATGTGATTGCATAACATAGAGCATCTCTCAAAGTGTGGGAATTTCAAATCGATAAATCTCTCCGGATGAAGGTTGGTTCCTATTCCTCTATTCAGGTGCACACATAAAGTTTGCAGAGGATCTATTCTAAAATCTATTCTAACTTTCCAAGGAGACAAGGTTAGGAAGATGCAAGAAATTAAACCTAAACTAACAAAGGTGATGCACTAAAGGAATGTTGAATATCGATTTTCTATCAAACATAGACCATTAAAATGAAATATAACCACCATGCACAGATAACCAAAATTTCAATGAAAGATTAGATAAAGGAAATGAACACAAGAGAGGGTTGAAATCATTCACAGACATATATTATTGCTTCGTAAATTGATACGAACATTACAGGCCAAGAGGCAAAAAAACTTGAATTGCAATCTTAATAGAAGGTTCAATCTCCACGAATTCGTCTGACAGACTAAAGAAGAAGGGAGGGTGTAACACCAAAATGTCCAACCCTTTACAATGAGCCAAGATCTTACCTTTATAGATGAAGCTAAGAGAGCGAAGGAAAGGAGATGGGAAATTTGATTTTGAAGCTCAACTATCAGCCATCAATGCTCCTGCAAATCCACCTACAATCTGTCAAGTCTGCCTCTCCATGTCTGTAGGGCGTGTTGAACAAGGAAGAAAGGCAGATCAAAACAAATCTGATCTGGTTATTGAAGCAACCTGATCATATATTAATGGCATGAAAGAATTTTTCCTGCCTCTCCATGTCTATTTGGTATGTTGAAGAAGGAATAATGGCGGATCAAATCAAATCTGATCTGGTTGTTGAAGCAATCGGATCATACATTAATGGCATGAATGATGTTTTCCTATTTTTCACCTAGCTAAGCTTGTCAAATTTAAATTTTCATGCTTCCATGGTGTAGATGAGGTTGAGATATTTCCAATGGTACCAAATTTGTTGAATTCTCGAGCACTGGATCAAAAGATATGCCCATTTGAATACTTGAATCGAATCCATACAAAAATGGTGAAAAATGGTTTTGCAAAACAGATCCACGGGCCCGAAATTCACTTTACACCTTTTACACAAAAATTACAAAAGTGCAAAAATTCCATGCAGTCCCGAAGCCCACAATTCACTTTTTCTCAAATCCCTCGCAAGCCCGCAACCTTCTCATTTTCCATTTGTCATCCTTGGGCCGTCTCGCCCGCATTTTCCACTTTGGCAAAAGTAATCCCTGTGCCCACCAACCCGATTTTGGTAAAAACATCCTTCCAAGGTCTACCTCCCCACATGTAATTTAGGCTTGACACATGGCTTCTCTGGGCATTACAGAGGTGCGGCTTACTTTTATACTTTATGCCTTTTCAAAACAAAACAAAAAATTCAAACTACCTCCAGTGACCCACCTTCCCACTTTGACTTGAAACATGGCCACGTGTCCCTTTGCTTTCCCGCTCTATACTTTTTGTTTTTTCTAACTCCCCTTTTTTTTGGTAGGGCCATATGTTTGACCTAGGACACATTGAGGTTCAACGCGTATTTAGGACCTACCTCCGGATTTTCCCTTTGAAGTTGCAGCAGCCGAGCAGACATGTGGGGGCTTCCGTTGACTCTCTTATACTTAGCCAATTTAATAATAGATTTGTCCCTTTTTCAGACCTTGGACACATGGAAGCATCATGCTCATTTAGGAACTGTCCCTTGGGTCTCACTTCTAAAGTTATGCGGACGAGGCATGTGGCACCCTCTACGGTCTCTGTTCTTTACTTAGCCTATTTAGGCCGATGAGACCTCCTTTTTAGACCTTGACTAAATGGCGGGATGGCGCTCGTTTGGGACCGCCTTTTGGCCATGACCTTTAAATATACCCCCTATGAGACACGTGGATGCTTCCACTACCATGAGAATTTTTAACTATTGACTTTGTCTCCATTTCGGACCTGGGACATGTGAAAGCTTCACGCTCATTAGGGACCTACGTTTTTTATGCACCTTTTGGAATTGTGCCGAGTTGACACATGGCGCCTTTCACGAGTCTGCCAATTGGCCCCAAGTCAACTCCTATGCGGCTAAGTCTGAAAACTTTGAGCCTTCCCCTATTTTATTTCTTGTTGATATCTGGACTCCTTTGACATTGTTGGCCTCCTTCGCCGACCTTGCCCCTTCATTGTTGGATTTGGAATGTGGCTCACATGACTAAACCATCCTTCTGATTTTCTTCTATGCGGGGTTGTATTTGATCAATTTTGTCGAGGGCAAAATTGGGATAACAATTTGGCGACTCATGGGGACATATGCCTACTAGATGAGATGATTAGTGGCCTTGAAGCATCCATTGGACATGGAGTTTGCTTGGTAAACAAAAATCTGATCTAACTTTGAAAATATGATCTCTTAAGCCACTTGGAAACTTCTTGAATTGGAGCTAAACTCACCAAATGTCATGTTTAATGCACTAAGCATGGGCAACAAAACACCACAACACACTATATACAAAACTAGAAATCATAGACACCCCAAGTGGGATATGCAGAGTGTGTGAAAGCATTTTTCTCGCTAAAGCAAAATCTACTCCTACTCCTACACTAACCCTAACAAAGAAAATATAAACAAGGCCTACTACAGGTAGGGAGAAATAGCTTCCCTTTCTCAAAAAATGCAGCCATGTATATGATTTGGCATTAAACATGGTAGTTAGTATGAGTGAAAAACTTACTAAAGGTCAATCCTCCACCCAAATCATCAAGATGTCAACTAGAAACAAGGAAAATACCTCTTTTAGTTGCTCTATATTTGGATTAAATAGGCATTGTAGCTTATCCTTGGTATTTTAATACTCATCCTCATGCTCAAGAGTAAGCATGACTACTTGTGGCTTCTCCTTGGCTCCAATGAATCCAAGTATCGATTGGGCAATGCCCGATCCTTTGAATTTTCTCACCGCTATGATATTTAACTCCAAAAATGGAGTCTTCTTATGGACCTTCCTAGGTGGATGGTGTGAGAGGGACGTGCTATCTCTCGAAAGTGCACCCTGTAGAGAGATGGCTGCAGGTTTTCTAAGCTTGTAAAATTTGATCTCTCTCTCTCTCTCTCTCTCTCTCTCTCTCTCGTAGATACAATGGAAACACCTCAGGTCTGTGGGTATACCTATTTTGAGGTGAGTCTCCGGTATCAAGGTCGGTTCCTTGTTGATGTATCCTAAATTGATTCCTAAGGTTTAAGGGGAAAAGATGACTGTAAGATAATTTAAACTAAGGTGATACACCAAATTTTCCTGAGGGCTTTGACTGAGTATATGCAAAATTGATATGTGAAAGGATTCTTTATGCATGAACCAACAGTTCTTCTACAGAATGTTAAGGGCAAAAAACTTTGAGGTATTGAGGGAGATTATCACAACAATACTACTGAGTTAAACATGCACATTAATATCATGCAAATATTACTAAATTTTGCAATAGGGTAAGATGATTAATCAGAGAATTTGCATTCACAAGACTAATAGAAACATACACAAGACTGCAAATGATTGGGAAGGCAGAAAATACTTCACACTCAGAAGGAAAACTGGAAAAAATTGCTTTAGTACTCCTATATCCAAAAGTCCTTTTTTTTTCTTTGCCAAGGCACACAATATATAACAAAATAAAAATTAACCCTCTTCCTAAAAATAGCCTAAGGCTTGTACTCACCCATGCATCCTATTTTTATCCTCTATTTAATAATAGATAAAGGAAAAAATTGAGCATGCAATTACAAATAGGCATTATTAGCCTTGATTACCATGCAGTCAAACTAAAGTTGTTTATTCTATTTTTAAGAAAGCAAGGGTAAATAATTTTCTAATAATAAGCTTGCTTGATATGCAAGTCTTTCTCCTTTAGACATGCAACTCTGTCTTCTTCTCTATTCTGTCCTCTTGTGAAGGCATGCAAAAATACTCCTGTGTATTGAACAAAATAAATTATATTAATTGCAATACTTTGCAAAATAATTCATCCAAATATCTATCCTGATTGGGACCACCTTTGTTTCTGATGTTGACACTTGTTCTGTCTTCTAGTGATCACATGGATAGCACACTATAAATTATCTCTAACCTTCCCACTAGTGGGGACCACCTTTGCACTTGACCACTAGCCTCCATTTTGGTTTGGCCACCTTTGTGGACTTAGCACATTATTGGTTTTGAAATAACATAAGGGAACTTTTTTAAAAAGCACCACAATACACTCGACCACCTTTGTCTAAACAAACCATGTAATACTTATCGGCTTTTGCATTTGGATAACACTTGTTTATAGTTTATAAACCTTACCTTTTGGATGATCATAGGTAAATATGATTTGGTCGACACTTTACATTATTTGAAGTTGGACTATAGTTCATACTTTTGCAAGTCAAAATGAAATGATTTTGTTTAAAGCGTGAGGTTGGGCCCCTTTGCATGATGACTCACCCCTTGGCAATTTTTTTTCGGTGGCATGGTTAACTCAGGTCGAGTTTGCTTTGGTATTGTTGAACTTCTCTTAGCCTTTTGATCTGGTACTTGTTTCTTCTCCACCATGGATATTTTAACTCTGATTAGCATAGCGATTGGATTTTTGACCCTTGGTTAGGGTTTCGACCTAGAAATTTAATGTGGCACTATCATCGTAACCATGGTGGTTCACATTGATTTTAGAGATCGATCCCTGAGCATTGATCTTCGTACTTGTCGAATATGGATCATTTGATCACTGGCCCTTGGTTAGGGTTAGGTTAAGACAAAGTTCAGGTGGGTGAGTTAAAACAACTCAAACCTTATTCACTTTCCACTTCACATCTAGTTCACGGGTAAAGCCCTGGAAAAATTTAAGTGACACCATTTTCATCTTCTTGAGCTCGGGCCCTCTACATACTGGTTCTCTGAGTTTGTGAAGCTTTGTGAGTGGAAGTATTTGATCTCTCTACCATTTTCATTCTATGAAGTTCGGCTTTTGCAGATCGATTCTCTCAGCTTGGTTGCATCTGTGTTTTCTTTGATTGTTTCTTGTTGAGATCGACTTTTGGACCCTTTGTAAGGTTTTAATGGCTAGCTCCTTATTGATTATTTTGAGTTCTAGGTTGGCTTTTCTTGCAATATTTTGGTCAAATTTACTAGTTGCATTGCTTTGAGTTCGGCTTTTAATGCAGAGGAGGTCTCTGTCTTCTTTCTTAGCCACCATTTTGGAGTCTGTGAGCTCATTTCTTCTACACAAATGATCACCTGTTTCTCTATGGTATTTGTATCATCATTTTTTGGAAAAGGTGTTCGTGGCTTTGTGTTTCTATGATCTCCTGACTATATATTGATCATCCCAAGATTTGTAAGGTTTTTCTTTGTTTTTGATATCTCTTCCTGGTGTTTTCTTTTGTCCACCATTATTGTTTCTTGCTGAGTTCGGTTCATTTTTCTGAGTAAGATTTGAGATTGGATTTATAGTTTTTGGCTTCCTACGGAGCTATATGAGGTTTCTCTATACACGCCATCTCTTTTCTCTCAAACTCTGTAGATTTGGATTTTGAAACCTTTGTTGGAATTCAAGGCTGAGTTGCATTCTTCATTGTATTCGCTCTGCCAGAGCTTTCTGAGCAAGATGGTTGTGGGTGTTTGCCGCCATGAGTGGTTATAGGTGAGCTAATTTTCTCTTGTACATGTACACTTCTATTTTCATTTTCTTCCTTGATATATCACTAAAACTCTTGAAAATATTTGTGGGTTATGTGATTTCTTTCTCCTGCTTGACTCCCAAGTTTGAAACTTCTCATGGGCATATGGATTTCTTGCTTCATCATTCATTTGCTTGAAAGTTTTGACTATTCGATTATAAACGGTGAGTTCTTGTCTGTTACTCTGATTTTGATATACCTGTTAATGGGTTTGCGATGAAAATTGAGATCTGTATTTTCTTCTTCTATTCTACTACTTGAAATATTTTTTAAAAAGGGAATATTGACTTTTGAAAGTGTTATCCCGTAAAATTGACAAGGAAATTTTACCGATAACCATACCGAAAATTTTGTTTCGATCCTCATTAGGGATACCTTGCGTTTGGAACGTTGCAAAAATCCCTTTTCCAGAAATCTGGTTTTCCGAATCGCTTATCCCGTAAAATTGACAAGGGCAATTTTACCGATAACCATACCGAAAATTTTGTCTCGATCCTCGTTAGGGATCCCCGTCAAACGTTGTAAAATCCCTTCCCGGGAAATCTAGTTTTCGAACTTAGTCTTTCGAGCCTTTTTTTGGTTGGGCGCATGGATTTGCCTTGTAGCACTAACTTTTGGTGCGCCCCCTTAAAAGCCTTTGGCGCATGGTTTTTTATGTTAACCCATCTTTTAGTGCGCCAAAGGACGTTGAGACTCTTTTGCGTGCGCCAGGGCGCATGCGCCTGTGTTGACACAACTGTTGTTGCGCCACCTTTTGGTGCGCCAAAGGGCGTACATAATATCATTGCAACACCATGCTTTAGTGCGCCAAAGGGCGCACATAACTTTATGTCGACAATGCTTTTGGTGCGCCAAAGGCACGCTCAATCTTCTGCTGTCAAATACTTTCGTGCGCCAAAGGGCGCACGCTTCCCCTCGCCGACAAGCTTTTCATGCGCCATTTCAAAAGTGGTTGGCGCATTGATGACAAGTTTTTATATATATCAAGCGCGCCCAATGTCATTTTCATTCTTTTTGTCGAGCACGTGATCGCTCTAAACTTGTCACCTCTCTCCGTCGTTTTCATCGCCCGTGGACCCATTGAAACTTTTTGCTATATATCCGTAAGAGGATCTTCTTGTTCCCTCATGCGTTGTGTGCTTTTTGGTTTTCAAGTGCTTTCATGGTCTAGTTTTAGCTTGCTTTGGTTGGTGTTTTGATTGAATAGAAATATGTTGAGCTAGCCCCCTGTGCTACCTTGTCTTTTTCTTCTTTTCCTCCTCCTTTCCCTCCCTCTTTCCAGATCTGCTGGTAGAGGGTGTTGTTTTGAAAGAACTTGGTCTGAAAATCTCTTTTCTGAAACCTTATATCTCCAAGCAATCTTTGAAATGGAGGAAAGAAGGAAAAAGTGTTGAGCAATGAGAGGCTCTGTTTTTCACATTGGCGCACTGGCGCGTCTTGTTACACTAAAAACAGTTGCGCCCCTCGGCGCATCTACCCGCCTTGTTACATGAGCAAAACCCGCGCCAATGGCGCGCCCTTTCTGCCTGCTGCATCATGAACTCATGCGCCCTCAAGGCGCTCCTCTGTCGCGTGCTACAAGTGCCAATCCCGCGCCCCTTTGGCGCGCTGTTCATCCATGTTGCATCCCTTTTCATGCGCCAATCGGCGCATCCAGCTCCCATGTTACACGAGTTATATTTGTGCAAGTATGAAGCAATAAAGGCACTGGCGCATCCCCGATCGCAATGACATTTGTGTTGTGCAAACCCTCTGTGCGCCGCGCCATATCCCTTTGGCGCACGAAAATTCAATGTTACACGATCCATCCACGCGCCAAAGGGCGCACCGAATCCCAATGTAACACACAATTTTCATGCGCCCTTCTATAAAATGCAATATGCAGCATCCATGCGCCATGCGCCTTTGGCGCCAGTTTCACCTTTGCAACACCCTCTTCCTGTGCGCCCTGCCTATTTAGCCCTGTAAGCTACAATTCCCGTGCACCCTGCGCCCTGAGCCTAAAAATCTATAACTCTTTCTTCTGCTAGCTTTCCAATGAAAGATCAAATGGCTAATTCGACCTTTTCGGATTGGGTCTCACTTCTTCTTCATGCAGATCAGCAGATAAACTTAGAAGAACATATGTCTACATCCACAGAGGCCCACCAAATCAAAAGGAAAGGCGAAGCTTATCAAGAAGAGATGAAATACAAATATCAAAGGGTCGATGCCCGAATCACAGTCAATGCAAGATGGATGTCGAGACTCGACTGGGTCACATTGACATGGAAGAATTCGGATTAGAACTCGGAAGGTTTCAAGGAGTCCGTGGATGGATAAATTGATAGGCGGTGCCTCGCACTTCACCGGAGGAATCCCACAAGACACTCAACAACGAATTCATGATGGTGGTTGACCAGTCTTATAACAAGGACACAAGATGTGTCGAAAAAGCAAGGGTGAGGTAGTTATAAACCTCTCTCGCCTGTCATTTTGAGATGATACTTGGCATCCCTCACCACCGGCACTTTGTGGCCGTCAGCCAAGAAGAGTGCATCAAGGCTTGGGAAGATAATGAAGACCAATGCATGCAACTGATGAACGAGGTATACTTGAAAAACAAGAAAGTGGTAACCCGGTGGCCCCAGATTATCCACCGCAGTGATTTCTCAGAAGAACTTAGTGATACTATTACTTTCCTGAGCAGAGTCTTCGGGCTTTCTGACGCCCACTACTTCCATAAATGGATGCTGAGGTATTTGGAGACAATGAATAAAATTTTTCCGATCGCGCTTTTCTTGGGAGATCATAAGCAAGACCATTTCCGAGCAACTACAATAGCTTCAAAGACAACGGGAGTATTCCATATGAACTCCTACGTGGTCTACGCTGCAGCGTCAGAGAGGGATTATCCGGGCCTAAGACGAAATGGAATTTGGCCTCATGTCAAAATATATGAGCATTATCCAGACCGAGGTGAGAATAGCATCGCCCAATTCGCCAAAATCAATGATGTATTCTTCTATCACATCATCTGCCTATTGAGGCCAAATCTGACTCATGGTCGCTCGACCAAAAACATTGTGTCAATCGTGGAGAAGTGGGGGGCTCTGTTCACCCAATTTCCTACATTCACCTATCTAAGGGCGGTCAACTTCTTGGGCGAACCAACCAGGCTACCGAGGTATGCTGGACCTAGGCTGATTCTACTGGAGCTATCAAGGCAGCTGGTCACATACCATGAGAAATGCCTGAAAAGGAAGAAGGGCGGAACTCCTTTCCCCCTCACAGTGGGCCGGTACACATGCTCCTCCCATCACAAGGCGAAGGAAATGTTCGCAGAGCTGGAGTTGCTAAATTTGAAACATGACTTCCCAGCCAGGCCTACCTTCGACCCAAGGGGCTGCCTGCCAAGGGCTAAGCTTGATCCTATCCACGTCCCTCAAATTGAGGATATTTACATTGACGTCATCCACGAGGTGGAACTAAGAAGAAAGGATCATTCTCGCTTAGCATTGGCGGAAATTATTCAATACGGAGTGGCCATTGTCCCCAAAGGCTTCCAAACTACGGAAGATGAAGTAGACAAGGTGTATAATGACACGGAAGGGGATGATTGGCCCTTCCCGGCCATTGACAGAAGCAAGTCTCCTCAAACAATTGAGGAGAGGGTCAAGGAGACTATGTGCAGAACAGAGCACTGGTGCCGCATGAACGGGCTGATCTACCTCGGGGTAGATTTCACAACCTCCCCATTGGGCAATGCACCTCCAAGGTCCAAGAAGCAGCTAAAAGGCAAAGGTGTAGAGGGTGAGTCTAGTACCACCCAAGAGGAAACTCCTGAAAGTCCTTCCACAGAGCCTGAACAAGTAATAACTCTGGATTCGCCAGAGAAAGAAGCAAGAGAGGATAGTCCCATACGCCCATCCACTCGTGATGTCGGCATCTGCTACAACAACAAGTCCCTTCTTCCCCTTCTTCTTCTCTTCCTTCCTCCTCGAGTGACTCAAGCGACCACCCCTTTGGTCGTGTCCTCTCGTCCCTTCTTCTACTCTTTCCCCGCCTCTTCGTCTATCTTCTCCTCCTCGCTGATTTGTCTTCTTCCATTTCTTCCCTCATCTCTCGAGCTCCCTTCCCTTCCTATGTCTTCTGCACTGCAGCTTCCCTTCCTCCCGTGGACACTTCTTCGGCTATTCTTTCAATGCGCGCCGCCGCGTGTCTCCACGTTTTCCCCTCTTCTACCGCGGCTGCCCCCTCCTCTGTCTCTCGGTCCTTCTATAGGACGAGCATGGATCTCTCTCAAGAAATGAGCCGCCTAAAGAGGAAAGTCCCCATCGCTCCGATGGACTTTTCAAGATAATTCCAGCCAAAGGGGCAAAGAAGCTGAAGCCTGTTGCACGCTTCTCTAAAAGTGATGCGGGTGAGAGGATCATGGAAATTGCATACCCCGATCCCCTCAAAGAGAAAAAGGATCTGTCTCTGGCAGATTTTACTGTGACCCAAGTCACAATGGGGACGCTCTTCGAGAGTCTCCAGGGGGAAGCTCTTTCCATGCCGACGCCCTTTGTCGAAGCTTCAAGAAACAAAAGAAGAGAAAAGGCTATCAAGGAGCAGAACCAATATCTCGCTCCAAGCCTTACGAGAAGATGGGCAATGCATGCGCCTCCCACGACTACCGCCGAGACTTCGAGCTTCTCACCAGAGAAAATCAATGAATATTCAAAGATCGGTGAGCGAGGTATGGCCGCTTTCTCTTGGAGGAGCGAGATCCTCAAGGACAAGTGAAAGAGTGATCACCGAATTGGCGTCAATTTGTATCTGAACATCGGAAAGATGAACAAAGAGCTCCAAGTATTAGCAGGGCCCATATCAGAAGAGTTGGATCATGCTAGACTCCAACACGAGACCTTTCAACAAATGTTCGACTGCTCACCGAAGATCTCGGTCAAGTTCGGTGTCTTCACCATCCAAGGGCCCTCAACAAAACCACGTCCACTGGACTATCGGATAGATCAGCTTGAATTTATTCTGGAAAAAATTGACAAGGTTAAGGAAGAAGCCCTGGATGCGATGCATCAAATGGAGCGAATTGTTCTTAACATGTCTCCAGGGCTGCTCACTCCTTCCTTTACCATGAGATCAGCTGATGAAACTATCCGGATCTTCAAGGAGATCGCTTCTCAAGGAACAGGGCCAGAGGTCACATTTGACACTGAATCTATCAACAACCTGCTGGCCTGTAGGGACTTCGTCGGGTTCCTCATTGAGGCGGAGAAAGATTATTCCAAACTCCCAGAGAAGCTCATAGATGAACGGGAGACTTGTGAGGCGATCAGCGAACTGCACAAGGATCCTTCTCAGGATCAATTTGGGCCGATGATTAACAAGTTTTTGGAATACCGCGCTCAGTTCCATATTTCATCACCTGAGCAGCATCAAAAGCAGGCTACTCCCTTTCGGCCGCAGGATGATGACGACGAGTAGCTGCTCCTCCTTCTTTTTCTTGTTCTTCTTCCTCTCTCTATTCTCCGACTTTCTTGTTGAAATATCTGAAGTGTGTTGGCACAAATGATGACATCATCCATGTTGCATCATGGGATGATGTCATCCATCAAGTTGTCAAAAGTCAACATGACTTTTAGATATTTTGTAAATATCTTTGTAAATATTTGTTGGCTCTTTTTGGGTTTTCTTCTCCTCTCTTCTATAAATACTGGAATACTTGTTGTATTCGGGGTGAACATTTTTTAGATGAAAATAGAAGTGAGGAGAGAAAGACTTTGAGCTTTCTTGTAACAGAAGAAAACAGTAATACAAATATTAAGACTTTGTGCTCAATAGCTGTGTTATGCATTGGATCTTTCTTACGTCGATCTCGTATGTGTTTAATGCTTGGATTCATATCTACTTTTCTTTCATTTGCTCATCAAGATTGCTTTGTTTATTTATGCAAGTAGGATTGGCTCATGTTTACCAACCCAAAAACATAAATCTTCCTCGACCTTTCTGCTTTGGAATTCATTTCTTTTCTTCCTTCGGATCTGTTCTTTCTATTTTCCCTCTTTCATTCCTTTCTCTTCGCAGCTGGAAAATACTTCTACTGGGATGAGATCCCAAACCCCCGAAGGCAGAATCTGTGAGACTTGCATAGATTCCTGCTGGTAGAATAGCAATAAACCAGTTTCGCTTTGCTGACTCAAAGAGGGGCTAAGCCCTGCACACTGTTGGCTCATCTATCCATAGATCTGTCCAGGCGACAGATTTTCGGACCAACAGTTTTTGGCGACTCCGCTGGGGAACGAATAGATCTGTCAGATCTATGATGGCAAAGAAGATAAAAATCGTAAAAAATCAGCAGATCATTTGCTGCTTGCAAATCTGAACTCTTTGTAAAAAATCCAACAAAAATTTGTAAAAGTGATTAAATTGAAAAATTTTCTTCTGAGAGTCATAGATCTGGTCCAGTTAAAAATCTTTAATTCTCTGGGTTTTTGAAAAAATCAGTATTTTGCCGTAGATCTGAGTTTTTAAATCGCTTGTAAAAAGTTTCAAACCCTTCAAAAAGTCAAAGTCGATCAGAAAATCAGCTTACTATCTTCCCCGCTTTTTTATCCTCATTATCATCTGTCATTTAACCGCATGATCGCTTTCTGAAGAGGATAATTTTTAAATATTTAGAAAAGTATTTGCTGCTGGTTTTTGCCAAAAAAAACCAGAAAATCAGCCAGTACAACCAAAAAGAAAGTTTAAACTCGCGCCGTAACATTGCAGATCTGGAAGGTACACTCGGCGAGTGAACCTTTATGCGCGAGAGAGAGCCCGTGGAGAAGCTGATCCTACTTTCGAT
Organism: Taxus wallichiana var. yunnanensis; assembly: GCA_018340775.1. Lineage (NCBI taxonomy): Eukaryota > Viridiplantae > Streptophyta > Pinopsida > Cupressales > Taxaceae > Taxus > Taxus wallichiana. The sequence goes on along the minus strand of CM031243.1, from coordinate 508,742,514 downwards.
CCGCTTGAGGCACAATTTCAGCGTGACACCGGCACATTTTTCAGCGCTAAGCTCAGCTAGCCGGTCATCCAGGAGTGTCTCACCTTCACAAAGAAAAAGTCTTTTGCAGGGAGCATCCACATCCCTTTGTAGTGCCTTGCTACTCAGCGGAACCACACTTCCAGCTCGTGTTCTCTTTCCGGCTTTTCAGATGGCGGTACCATGGGGAAACGCTATGGGTCCGTTGGCTTTACCACATCCAGTTCACGCGCTCCCTCACAGAAATCGAAAGAATTTTCCTAAATTCGACGGGAGCTGAAATCAAAGCACAGATTCCCACATATCTGCATTCATCATGTCATGCAGTATATTGGACGTTACTCACGAAGATGTGTCGGTTCGCCTTTTTCTGGAAACCCTACAAGGGCCTGCAGCTGAATGGTTCAGCATTTGCCGGCCGCATCTATCACCAGTTGGGCAACCTTGCGGGATGCTTTCGAAGACAGATACAAGCCTTCAGAGGACGCATTTGCATTATTACCATGAATCACTCATCTGAAGAAGGAGGTGAATGAGACCATGCGCGATTTTGTCACCCGGTTCAATGCACTAATCAACCGTGTCCCTGTTGCCATGCTTCCAACGCCGGAAAATCAAAAGTGTTTCTTCGTAAACGCTATGAGCTCAAAAGTTAGTTTCTTGCTCCTTCAGGAACGAGTTGCCACCTTAGTTCTCGCCCAAGCCGCCGCCATTCGCATAGAGGATAATCTGATAATATCTGGCGAATTAAAAAAGGAATCAACCAAGCCTAAGTCTTTGGGCCCTTCGCCCACTACTTCGTCTGATCCAGCCTTTCAAAAGATGGCGAATGACTTGCTTGCACTAAAGAAGCAACTGCCCGTGCCTCTCCCGGTTCCTCGTGCGGGATATCCCGCAGAGAAATTTTGTTCCTAACAATGCTTCACAAAGGCTGCGCTTGCCTGCAGCTGCTCCAAGGTTGGCGCTTGAGGCTCCTCCGATCAACGCTCCGCAGAGATTGAAGAAGAAGAGCGATTTTTATGAAGAACCTTTGTCTCGGGAAAAGATGATCAAGATGTCGGTGAACCGACGGCGCGACTCTACTATCGGGTATATGGAATTTGACGAGGAAGAATCCGATGAAGAAGAGGGTACCTGGGGATACGCAAGCGGCGGTCATATGTTTGTTTTTACTCACTCGCAAGGAAAAGAAGCGGAAGTTGCTGCCCATGTCCAGCAGAGAAGGTCAGTGTCAAACGCGCCTCCGATCATTGCTAAAAGAGGTAATCCTCTTCCCGCTCAACTCCCCTGGTAAATCCTTTACAAAGAAATCTTTTACCCCTATCTCTCCTCCAAATCAATCCTCTCACATTCCTACTAAGACCACCAATCCTATTCCATCATCGCGAGGTGAGGGACTCATTCCTTTACCAACGCAACCCTTGGCCACATTTGATATCATAGATCACGCAAAAAGACCAAGATCCAAATGTCTCAAGCCGAGAGTATCTTCATCAAACCCAACAACATGACTTGTAAGATTAACTAAGTATATCCAAAGTCAAGCTGTTATATCTAATCAGGCTTCCCAAAAGGAATCCTTTCCACTCCCCCTGAATCCCATATAAATGTTGCTTCAACATCTGCGTCAGGCAAGATAGAACCTTTCTATCTCTCTCTGCTGATCAATGGTCACAAGCTGAGTAATTGCATAATTGATTCCGGGGCTTCTGACAACGTCATGCCGGCAAAAGTCACCCATGCTTTGGGTCTCACTCTTACCAAGCCTTTCGGCAGGTGTTATTCATTGGAAACCAAGCAAGTTCCGTTGGTTGGCCAAATCAAGGACGCACAATTTGCGTTTGCAGCCTTCCCGGATAAAAGAGTAAAAATGACAGTCCTCATTGCTGACATTCCGGCAGCCTATGGGATTTTGCTAGGAAGGAGTTTTTGCGGAAGTTGGTGGAGAAATTCATATGGACTGGTCCAAAGCTAGAATTCCAAGTCAAAGGTGTAATGCGAGACTTTGGAGCTAGAATCCCAAAAGAAGTACTTGGTCACTAGCTCAGAAGACCCCAAAGCCCAAATCCTTTTTGAATCATCAGGGATGGGGAATTACTTCTTATCTACCGAGCCTGATAAAGGGGCTGTCCTCGTTCAAGAAGGAGATCTTAATAAGATCTGGACCTTGCAATTCGATGGCAGCTGTGCAACTAGTGGATGTGGCGCTGGGGCCGTGCTGATATCTCCTGAGGAAGAAGTCATTCCTCTCTCTTTCAAATTGCAGTTTTTCAACACTAACAATACTGCTGAGTATGAGTCTCTCTTGCTCGGTATGCAAGCTGCAAAAGAAAGAGGAATTAAAAATCTAAAAGTACAAGGTGATGCTGAGCTAGTTGTAAATCAGGTCAAAAGGATTTACCAAGTAAAAATGAAAGGCTCAGGCACTACCGTAATGCAGTATGGGACAGCATTGAGGAGTTTGATGCTTTTTCAATAGAGGCGATTCCAAGAGCCCAAAATGACATGGCTGATTCGTTGGCCGTTTCAGCATCTCTCATGCTCCCACACCCAGGTTTGAAAACGAACAAGTACACCATTGAGGTGGTTTTCCACCCGAGCGTGCCAGACAACTCTCAACATTGGCAAGTATTCAACGATGATAATCAACTCATTGCCTTTCTGGAAAAATCAAAAAATTTTGACGAGTTGTATTTCGAAGGATCCACCTCTACATGCCGTGAATCAATCAACGGTCAAAACCATGAAGCAAAGGAGAACGATGGCATATGTCAGCTCAAGGGAAATAAAATCCCAAAGGGCCTGGTTTCTCTGGAGCGCCTGTTTGACAAGTATGACCGTTTTGTAAAAAAGAAGAAGCGGGACGACCCTAGCTCATCCCCTGAAACTGAACCGGTCAATATAGGTTCGATAGATCACCCGCAATTAAGTGAACATTGGCAAATGCTTTGCGTGCTCGAGGAAAAGTGAAAATTTTTCAAGTTGCTAAAAAAATATATGGATGTATTGGCATGGTCCTATGCCGATTTAAAGTCCTTCAAGCCGAAGGACGTTCAGCACGATATTCCGTTGAAAGACGATGTCAAAGCCTTCCGCCGTAAGGAGCGGCGGTATAATCGAGAAGATTTTGGGCACCATCCAGGCCGAAATTCGAAAATCTTTGGGCGCAAGGATCATCTTCCCTATCCATCACAGCACTTGGGTAGCAAATATTGTGCCAGTGCGCAAGAAAAATGGCGAGATACGCATATGCGTAGACTTTCGAAATTTGAATCAAGCTTCGCTGAAAGACAACTACCCTCTTCCAATAATGGATCAAGTTACTCGCAAGCGATGAATCGGATCGAGATGCTTGTCCATGCTCGATGGTTTTTTCAGTTATAATCGGATCGAAGTTTCGCAAAGATCGAGTTTAAAACAACATTCACTACTCCTCGGGGTACATTTTCCTATAGTAGGATGCCTTTCGGCCTAACTAATGCTAGTGCCACTTTTCAGCGGGCCATGGATTTCTCATTCAAAGGTATGATGGGGAAAGTCATCGTGGTTTACCTAGATGACTTAACCGTGTTCTCTAAAAAATGAAATGATCATTGTGATCATTTGGAGCAAGTGTTGGCCAGTCTTTGAGAACATGGGATTTCCCTTAATCCAAAAAGTCTGTTTTTGGAGTCACGGAAGGGAAGTTCTAGGCCATGTGGTTAGCAAAGAAGGAACAAAGATTGATGCCGAAAGAGTTAAGGCTATTCAAAGCCTTACTCGCCTCAAGCAAGAATGGTGTTCATTCTTTCTTTGGAAAGGTGAACTTTCTCGGTGTGTTTGTTCTGATTTTCTTGAGAAGACCCGTCACATATTGAACATGATGAAGGTGTCGCCAACTTTCGATGGAGTGGAGAGGGGAAAAGGTCATTCGAAGAAATAAAAGCTTCATTGCTCATGCACCGGTCTGTATGTCCGGATTTCTCCAAGGACTTCATCATGTATAGTTACGCCTCCGAGCATACTGTGTCCGCAATCTTAATGCAAAAGAACTCGGAGGATGTTGAATCTCCAATCGCATTCATGAGTTCTCCTCTCAAGCCTCACGAACTGAAAATGACTCAGCTGGAAAAGCATGCCTTTGCCGTTGTCAAAGCAGTGAAGAATTTCAGGTATTACATTCTAAACTCGCATACGGTGGTGCTGGTCCCTGACACGGCGGTGAAATCAATTCTAACTCAGCAGGAGTTAGGAAGCTTGCGAGGAAATTGGATCGCAAAGGTCCAGGAGTATGACCTGGATATTAAACCAACCAAGCTGGTAAGGGGTAAGGGCCTGTCGGTGATGGCTGAAAACAAAGATTCGAGAAGATCCTGATGAAAGGGGGACTGCACCGATGAAACACGGGACCAGCAGATCCCGATTCTCTACCTCTGGTTCTATTTGTTGCGACTAGTGACGAGTGGTACTCCGACATCACTTTCTTCCTTACCTACGGCGAATGCCCAATGCACCTAATCAGAAAGGAGAAGCGCCTTTGTAAAGCTCAGAGCGGCTAAATATGTCATCTGGGATGACGGTTTGTATAAACGTGGGATAGATGGCATCTTTTTGCGATGTGTTGACAAACCTCGGCAAGCAAAACTACTTTGGAAAGTTTTCACAATTTAGCTTGTGGAGGGCATTTCTCTTCCTCCGTAATCGCGCACAAGATTATTCGAGCAGTGTACTATTGGCCGACGCTCTTTCAAGATACAGCCACCTGGGTGGCGAAATGTGAACCCTGCTAACAATTCGTTGGCAAGCCCAAGTTGGCTGCCTTTCCCCTAAGGCCGGTCATTATCAATGAACCATTCAGGCAATGGGGAATTTATTTTATTGGCGCACTCAATCCTCAATCGAGTGCCGGACATAGCTATGTCCTTACCGTAACGGATTACTTCACTAAGTGGGTGGAAGCCATACCTGTCAAGCATGCCACTTCTGAGGTGGTTTGTAATTTCATTAAAGAGAATATCATTGTCAGGTTCGGCGTTCCAAACAAAATCGTTGCTGATAATGCTTCTAACTTCTCCTCACGAGAAGTCATTAGTTTTTGCTATGAATATGGTATAACTTTGGCTCACGCATCCGACTACTACCCCGTGGAAATGGTCAGCGAATCCAAGATATAAGAACTTGGTGACCATCATACGGAAATTAGTAGATGAGAATCAACGGATGTGGCACAAGTCTTTGTACGACGCTTTGTGGGCCGATCGTATTACTCCCAAGAGATCTCTCGGCATGTCACCTTTTCAAGTGTTATATGGCACTGATGCCAAACTTCCCATTTCTGCGGAACTTCCTGCTCTGCGCTTGGCACGAGCCATCGAAGATGAAACTTTCCAGAATTCTCTTGAAAAGAGAATCATGTATCTAGCAGAACTTGAAGAAAAGAGAGTGAGAGTGGTCGACAGGATCACTGAACATCAGAATCAAGTTAAGAGGCTTTTTGATAAGAAGGCCAAGCAAAGAGATTTTCAAGTGGGAGATCTCATCCTTTTGTGGGACAAGCGAAGAGAGCCAAAGGGCATGCACGGAAAGTTTGATTCCCTATGGAGAGGGCCCTTCAAAATCAAGCAACTCAATGGAGAGAATAGTTTCTATCTCTCGTATCTGGATGGAACTGAGCTCCCGCTTCCCTATAGCGGGCAGCATCTAAAGATCTTCAGGAAGTAGAGCTTGCTCTCTTCTTTGTACAATTTGCTTTAAGTTGTGTGTTTGCTTTCGTCGTGTGTTTGCTTTCGGTTTGTCGTGTGTTTCTTTTGTTCTCCCTCCGGTCCCCCTTGTTTTTGACTCTGTTACCCAATGGATAGGCACATGAGATCTGGGATTCTCTACCCCCGAGTTCGCTCAGGGATAGTCCCCAGAAAGAGCCAGCTGTTATCCCGTAAAATTGACAAGGGCAATTTTACCGATAACCATACCGAAAATTTTGTCTCGATCCCTCGTTAGGGATCCCACGCGTTCGAAACATTGTAAAATCCCTTCCCGGGAAATCTAGTTTTCAAACTTAGTCTTTCTGAGCCTTTTTTTGGTTGGGTGCATGGATTTGCCTTGTAGCACTAACTTTTGGTGCGCCCCCTTAAAAGCCTTTGGCGCATGGTTTTTTATGTTAACCCATCTTTTAGTGCGCTAAAGGACGTTGAGACTCTTTGCGTGCGCCAAGGCGCATGCGCCTGTGTTGACACAACTGTTGTTGCGCCACCTTTTGGTGCGCCAAAGGGCGCACATAATATCATTGCAACACCATGCTTTGGTGCGCCAAAGGGCGCACATAACTTTATGTCGACAATGCTTTTGGTGTGCCAAAGGCGCGCTCAATCTTCTACTGTCAAATACTTTTGTGTGCTAAAGGGCGCACGCTTCCCCCTGTCGACAGAAGCTTTCATGCGCCATTTCAAAAGTGGTTGGTGCATTGATGACAAGTTTTTTTATATATATCAGTGCGCGCCCAATGTCATTTTCATTCTTTTTGTCGAGCACGTGATCGTTCTGAACTTGTCAGCCTCTGCTCCGTCGTTTTCATCACCCTGTGGACCCATTGAAACTTTTTACTATATATCTAGGTAAGAGGATCTTCTTGTTCCCTCATGCGTTGTGTGCTTTCGGTTTTCGTGCTTTCATGGTCTAGTTTTAGCTTGTTTGGTTGGTGTTTTGATTGAATAGAAATATGTTGAGCTAGCCCCCTGTCTTTGCCTTGTCTTTTTCTTCTTTTCCTCCTCCTTTCCCTCCCTCTTTCCAGATCTGCTTTGGTAGAGGGTGTTGTTTTGAAAGAACTTGGTCTCGAAAATCTCTTTTCTAAAAACCTTATATCTCAAGCAATATTTGAAATGGAGGAAAGAAGGAAAAAGTGTTGAGCAAAGAGAGGCTCTATTTTTCACATTGGCGCCTTTGGCGCGTCTTGTTGCACTAAAAACATTGCGCCCCTCGGCGCATCCCCGCCTTGTTACATGAGCAAAACCAGCGCCCGATGGCGCGCCCTTTCTACTGCTGCATCATGAACTCATGCGCCCTCAAGGCACTCCTCGTCTCATGCTATAAGTGCCAATCCCGCCCCTTTGGCGCTTTGTTCATCCATGTTGCATCCCTTTTTCATGCGCCATCGACGCATCCAGGCTCCCATGTTACACGAGTTATATTTGCGCAAGTATGAAGCAATAAAGGCACCTTTAGCGCATCCACGATCTCAATGACATTTGTGTTGTGCAAACCCTCATGCGCGCGCACCATATCCCTTTGGCGCACGAAAATTCAATGTTACACGATCCATCCACGCGCCAAAGGGTGCACCAATCCCAATGTAACACACAATTTTCATGCGCCCTTCTATAAAATGCAATATGCAAAGATCCATGCGCCATGCGCCTTTGGCGCTTGATTTCACCTTTGCAACACCCTCTTCACGTGCGCCCGCCTATTTAGCACATGTAAGCTACATTCCCGTGCACCTGCGCCCCCGAGCCTAAAAATCTATAACTCTTTCTTCTCGCTAGCTTTCCAATGAAAGATCAAATGGCTAATTCGACCTTTTCGGATTGGGTCTCGCTTCTTCTTCATGCAGATCAGCAGATAAACTTAGAAGAACATATGTCTACATCCAGCCGGAGGCCCACCAAATCAAAAGGAAAGGCGAAGCTTACAGAGGAAGAGATGAAGTACAAATATCAAAGGGTCAGGATGCCCGAATCACAGGCTGAATGCAGTATGGATGTCAGAGACTCAGAATTGGGTCACATTGACATGGAAGAATTCTGGGTTAGAACTCAGAAGGTTACAAGGAGTCCGTGGATGGACAAATTGATAGGCAGTGCCCTGCACTTCGCCGGAGGAATCCCCGTCAGCACAGTCAACAACGAATTCATGATGGTGGTTGCCCAGTCTTATAACAAGGACACAAGATGTGTCGAAAACAGCAAGGGCGAGGTAGTTATAAACCTCACTGCCCGTCATTTTGAGATGATACTTGGCATCCCTCACCACCGGCACTTTGTGGCCGTCAGCCAAGAAGAGTGCATCAAGGCCTGGGAAGATAATGAAGACCAATGCATGCAAATGATGAACGAGGTATACTTAAAGAACAAGAAAGTGGTAACCCGGTGGCCCCAGATTATCCACCGCAGTGATTTCTCAGAAGAACTTAGTGATACTATCACTTTCCTGAGCAGGGTCTTCGGGCTTTCGGACGCCCACTACTTCCATAAATGGATGCTGAGGTATTTGGAGACAATGAATAAAATTTTCCCGATCAGCGCTTTTGCTGGGGGGAGATCATAAGCAACACCATTTACGGCGGCTCTGACAAAGACAACAAGAGTATTCCATATGAACTCCTACGTGGTCTACGCTGCAGCGTCAGAGAGGGATTATCTGGGCCTAGCACGAAATGGAATTTGGCCTCATGTCAAAATATATGAGCATTATCCAGAATTGAGGCTGGAGAATAGCATCGCCCAATTTGCCAAAATCAATGATGCATTCTTTTATCACATCATCTGCCTATTGAGGCCAAATCTGACTCATGGTCGCTCGACCAAAAACATTGTGTCAATCGTGGAGAAGTGGGGGGCTCTGTTCACCCAATTTCCTACATTCACCTATCTAAGGGCGGTCAACTTCTTGGGCGAACCAACCGGGCTACCGAGGTATCTTTGGACCTAGGCGATTCTCTTTGGAGCTATCAAGGCGGTGGTCACATACCATGAGAAATGCCTTAAAAGGAAGAAGGGCGGAACTCCTTTCCCCCTCACGGTGGGCAGTACACATGCTCCTCCCATCACAAGGCAAAGGAAATGTTCGCGAGTGGAGTTGCTAAATTTGAAACATGACTTCCCGGCCAGGCCTACCTTCGACCCAGGGGCTGCTGCGAGGGTTAAGCTTGATCCTATCCACGTCCCTCAAATTGAGGATATTTACATTGACGTCATCCACGAGGTGGAACTCAGAAGAAAGGATCATTCTCGCTTAGCATTGGCGGAAATTATCCAATACGGAGTGGCCATTGTCCCCAAAGGCTTCCAAACTACGGAAGATGAAGTAGACAAGGTGTATAATGACACGGAAGGGGATGATTGGCCCTTCCCGGCCATTGACAGAAGCAAGGCTCCTCAAACAATTGAGGAGAGGGTCAAGGAGACTATGCGCAGAACAGAGCACTGGTGCCGCATGAACGGGCTGATCTACCTCGGGGTAGATTTCACAACCTCCCCATTGGGCAATGCACCTCCAAGGTCCAAGAAGCAGCTAAAAGGCAAAGGTGTAGAGGGTGAGTCTAGTACCACCCAAGAGGAAACTCCTGAAAGTCCTCCTTCCACAGAGCCGGAACAAGTAATAACTCTGGATTCGCCAGAGAAAGAAGCGGCAGAGGATAGTCCCATACGCCCATCCACTCAGGATGTCGGCACTGCTACAACAACAGAAGTCCCTTCTTCCCCTTCTTCTTCTCTTCCTTCCCCTCCTCGAGTGACTCAAGCGACCACCCCTTTGGTCGTGTCCTCTGTCCCTTCTTCTACTCTTTCCCCCGCCTCTTCGTCTATCTTCTCCTCCCTCGCTGATTTGTCTTCTTCCATTTCTTCCCTCATCTCCGAGCTCCCTTCCCTTCCTATGTCTTCTGCAGCTGCAGTTTCCCTTCCTCCCATGGACACTTCTTCGGCTATTCTTTCAATGCCCGCCGCGTGTCTCCACGTTTTTCCCCTCTTCTACTGCGGCTGCCCCCTCCTCTGTCTCTGGTCCTTCTTCTATAGGACCAGCATGGATCTCTCAGCAGCTGAGCCAGCTAAAGAGGAAAGTCCCCATCGCTCCGATGGACTTTTCGGTAATTCCAGCCAAAGGGACGAAGAAGCTGAAGCCTGTTGCACGCTTCTCTAAAAGTCTTTGCGGTGAGAGGATCATGGAAATTGCATACCCCGATCCTCAAAGAGAAAAAGGATCTGTCTCCGGCAGATTTTACTGTGACCCAAGTCACAATGGGGATGTCTTCTGAGAGTCTCCAGGGGGAAGCTCTTTCCGCAGTCGACGCCCTTTGTCAGAAGCTTCAAGAAACAAAAGAAGAGAAAAGGCTACTGAAGGAGCAGAACCAATATCTGCTCCAAGCCTTATAGAAGATGGGCAGTGCGCCTCCCACGACTGCCGCCGAGACTTCTGAGCTTCTCAGCCAGGAGAAAATCAATGAATATTCAAAGATCGGTGAGCAGGGTATGGCCGTTTCTGCTTGGAGGAGCCAGATCCTCAAGGACAGTGAAAGAGTGATCACTGAATTCGTCAATTTGTATCTGAACATCGGAAAGACGAACAAAGAGCTCCAAGTATTAGCAGGGCCCATATCAGAAGAGTTGGATCATGCTAGACTCCAACACGAGACCTTTCAACAAATGTTCGACTGTTCAGTCGAAGATCTGGTCAAGTTCGGTGTCTTCGGCCATCCAAGGGCCCTCAACAAAACCATGTCCACTCTGGACTATCGGATAGATCAGCTTGAATTTATTCTGGAAAAAATTGACAAGGTTAAGGAAGAAGCCCTGGATGCAATGCATCAAATGGAGCGAATTGTTCTTAACATGTCTCCAGGGCTGCTCACTCCTTCCTTTACCATGAGATCAGCTGATGAAACTATCCGGATCTTCAAGGAGATTGCTTCTCAAGGAACGGGGCCAGAGGTCACATTTGACACCGAATCTATCAACAACCTTGGCTGTAGGGACTTCGTCGGGTTCCTCATTGAGGCGGAGAAAGATTATTCCAAACTCCCGAGAAGCTCATGATGAGCGGGAGACTTGTGAGGTGATCGGCGAAGCTGCACAAGAGATCCTTCTCGGGATCAATTTGGGCCGATGATTAACAAGTTTTGGAATACCGCGCTCGGTTCCATATTTCATCACTGAGCAAGCATCAAAAGAAGTCTACTCCCTTTCGGTCGCGGGATGATGACGACGGTAGCTGCTCCTCCTTCTTTTTCTTGTTCTTCTTCCTCTCTCTATTCTCCGACTTTCTTGTTGAAATATCTAAAGTGTGTTGGCACAAATGATGACATCATCCATGTTGCATCATGGGATGATGTCATCCATCAAGTTGTCAAAAGTCAACATGACTTTTAGATATTTTGTAAATATCTTTGTAAATATTTGTTGGCTCCTTTTTTGCTTTTCTTCTCCTCTCTTCTATAAATACTGGAATACTTGTTGTATTCGGGGTGAACATTTTTTAGATGAAAATAGAAGTGAGGAGAGAAAGACTTTGAGCTTTCTTGTAACAGAAGAAAATAGTAATACAAATATTAAGACTTTGTGCTCAATAGCTGTGTTATGCATTGGATCTTTCTTACGTTAGATCTGTATGTGTTTAATCTGTTGGATTCATATCTACTTTTCTGTCATTTTCTCATCAGTATTGCTTTGTTTATTTATGCAAGTAGGATTGGCTCTGTTTACTACCAACCCAAAAACATAAATCTTCTGACCTTTCTGCTTTGGAATTCATTTCTTTTCTTCCTTCGGATCTGTTCTTTCTATTTTCCCTCTTTCATTCCTTTCTCTTCGCAGTAGGAAATACTTCTCTTGGGATGAGATCCCAAACCCCAAGGCGAGAATCTATGAGACTTGCATAGATTCCTACCGGTAGAATAGCAATAAACCCGGTTTAACTTCTTTGACTCAAAGAGGGGCTAAGCCACTGCACACTGTTGGCTCGTTTATCCATAGATCCGTCACGGCGATGATTTTCGGACCAACACGAACTTAGTCATTTTTGGTATTTTTGGATTGGGCGCATGGAAATGCTATGTAACACCAACTTTTGGTGCACCCCTTTAAGCCTTTGGCGCATGGTTATTCATGTCAACACATCTTTTGGTGCGCCTTGATATGTTGAGTCTTCCTGCGTGCACCATGGCGCATGCGCCTTCTTGTCAAGAACTCATTTGTTGCGCCTCTTTTCGATGCGCCAAAGGCACACATAATCTTGTGTTGACACCCATTCTGGTGCGCCAAAGGCACATGTAACTATGTGTTGCCATACGCTTTGGTGCGCTAAAGGGCGCATGCTTTCCTATGTCTACAGCAACTTTGGTGCGCCCTTTACAAAGTAGGTGGCGCATTTATTGTTGATTCATATATATATATATGTCTTTGCGCACTGCAAATGTCATTGTCTCTAGAAACGAAACACGTGATTATTTTATCTCGGCTGTCGGTCGCTTGCCTTGTCATTATCAATCGTTTTGTGGACCCATTGCACGATTTTCACTATTTATCCGGTAAGAGGTTCTTTTCTCTTTCGTGCGTTTTATGTTCTTGGGTTCTTTGTGCTTGTTATCTTGGTTGGAAATATCAAACTGTTGATCTAGCCTCCTCCTTTTGCTATCTTCCCATATCCCTCCCCCTCTGTCCAGATCTGCTGGTAGGGGAACTTGTCTAAAAACATGGTTTTATTTCCTTTTGATTCGAGTTGTTTCATTACCCAAATAACCCTGCTAAACAAAAGAAGAGAGAAATGGAGAAAAGACTGTTTTTCCCTTTGGCGCACCGGCGCGTCTTGCAACATCAAAAACAGTTGCGCCCCTTTGGCGCATCTGTCCCCCCTGCAACATGAATAAAACCCACGCCAATGGCGCGCTCATCTTACTGCTGCATCAGATCAAGAACCTTTGCGCCTCAAGGCGCGCCTCCTTCACATGCTGCAAACACTAGCCTTGCGCCCTCTTTGGCGCATCAACCTTCCTTGTTGCATCGCATATCTATGCGCCCCTTCAGCGCACCCCGCATCTACGCAACATCAGCTTTATCCGCGCTAAGTACAAAGCTTTGAAAGCGCAAGCGCATTCCCCATTACAGCTGCATCATGTTGTGTAAACCCTTTGTGCGCCGCGCCGCTGCCTTGGGCGCACCAAATGTTCATGCAACATACAAAATCCATGCACCTCTTGGCGCATCCTGTCTCTATGCAACACGATGTTTTCATGCGCCCTTTGCAAAAATGTACCCTGCAGTCCCTATGCGCCATGCGCCTTTGGCGCTGATTTAACCTTTGCAACACCACTTTTCTGTGCGCCTTACCTATTTAGCCCTGTAAGCTGCAGTTTTCATGCGCCATGCGCCCTGAGCCTCAAAATCTCTAACTCTTTCTTCTGCTAACATTTCAATGGAAGATCAAATGGCTAATACAACCTTTTCGGATTGGGTCTCGCTTCTTCTTCATGCAGATCAACAACTGAGTTCGAAAGAACATATGTCTACATCAAGCAGGAGACCTACTAAGTCCAAAGGCAAGGCCAAACTAACAGAAGAAGAGATGAAATACAAATATCAGAGAGTCAGAATGCCTGACTCCCAGGCCGAATGTGACCTAGATATCAGGGACTCAGAGTTGGTCACATTGATATGGAGGAATTCTGGGGCAGAACTCAGAAGGTAACAAGAAGTCCATGGATGGACAAACTAATGGGCAGTGCCCTACACTTCGCTGGAGGAATCCCAGTCAGCGCCGTCAACAACGAATTCATGATGGTAGTTTCCCAGTGCTATGACAAAGACACAAGATGTGTCGTAAATGACAAGGGTGAGGTAGTCATTAACCTCACTGCCTACCGCTTCGAAATAATACTCGGCATCCCTCATCACCGCACTTTGTGGCCGTCAGCAGAGAGGATTGTATTCGGGCCTGGGATGATAACGAAGATTAGTGTATGTAGCTGATGAACGAGGTCTATCTAAAGAATAAAAAAGTGGTGACCCGATGGCCTCAAGTCATCCACCGTAGCGACTTCTCAGAGGAGCTCAGCGACACTATCACATTCCTGAGTAGAGTGTTTGGGCTTCCTGATGCCCACTTTTTCCATAAATGGATGCTGCGATACTTGGAGACCATGAACAAGAATGTCCCCGATCAGCGCTTTTCTTGGGGGGAAATAATAAGCAGCACAATCTCCGAGCAGTTTCAGCAATTTCTTACAACAGGAAATTTCTACATGAACTCCTATGTTGTCTATGCTGCAGCATCAGAGAGAGAATACCCAGGCCTGATACGAAGTGGGATTTGGCCTCAGGTCAAAATATATGAGTACTACCTAGAATTGAGGCTAGAGAATAGCATCTCTCAATTCACGAAGGTCAACGATGTGTTCTTCTACCACATCATCTGCCTACTGAGGCCAAATATGGCTTACGGTCGCACGACCAAGAGCATAGCGGCAGCCACTGAGAAATGGGGGGCCCTGTTCACCCAATTTCCCACGTTCACCTATTTAAGGGCGGCCAACTTCCTGGGAGAGCCAACCAGACTGCCGAGGTATCTTTGGGCCCAAGCTGATCTTGCTAGAGTCATCAAGACAGTGATTACATATAACAAAAAGTGCCTCAAAAGAAAGAAGGGCGGAACTCCTTTCCCCCTCACAGTAGGCCGATATACATGCCTTACCCACCACAAGGCAAAGGACATGTTCGCAGAGCTGGAGCTGCTCAATCTAAGACATGATTTCCCGGCCAGGCCTACCTTTGATCCAAGAAGTTGTCTGCCAAGGGCTAAGCTCGATCCAATCCACGTCCCTCAGATCGAGGACATCTACATCGACATCATCCATGAGGTTGAGCTCAGAAGAAAGGATCATTCTTGCTTAGCCTTGGCAAAAATCATCCAATATGGGATAGCAATCGTCCCCAAAGGCTTCCAAACTACGGAAGATGAAGTAGACCAAGTATATACTAACACAGACGGGGACAATTGGGCTTTCCCGGACATTGATAGAACTAAGGCACCTCAAACGATTGAGGAGAGGGTCAAAGAAACTCTGCACAGAACAGAGCATTGGTGCCGGATGAACGGGTTAATCTACCTTGGGGTTGATTTCACAACCTCCCCACTAGGTAACGCACCTCCTCGTTCCAAACAGCAGCCTAAAGGCAAGGGCAAAGGCGTAGAAGGTGAATCCAGCGCCACTCTGGAAGAAGCTCCAGCAAGTCCTCCTTCCGCCACACCAGAACAGGTCATAACTGCTAGCCGCCAAAGAAAGAAGCAGAAGAGGAAGTTCCAATAGGCCCATCCACTCAGGATGTCGGCATTGCCACAACAACCGAGGTCCCTTCCGTCCCTTCTTCTTCTCTTCCTTCCCCTCCTCGAGTGACTCAAGCGACCATCCCTTTGGTCGTGTCCTCTTCCCCTTCTTCTACTGTTTCCCCCGCCTCTTCGTCCATCTTCTCTTCCCTCACGGATCTTTCCTCCTCCATTTCTTCCCTCATCTCTGAGCTCCCTTCCCTTCCTATGTCTTCCTCAGCTGTGGTATCCCTTCCTCCCATGGGCACTTCTTCGGCTATTCTCTCCATGCCGCCTCCGTGTGTTTCCACGTTTTTCCCTTCTTCTACTGCAGCTGCCCCCTTCTCTATTTCCGGTCCTTCTCCCATAAGTCCAACCTGGATCTCCCAGCAACTAAGTCAGCAAAAGAGGAAAGTTCCCATTGCTCCGATGGACTTTTCCGTGATCCCATCTAAGGGGGCGAGAGAAGCGGCTTTGTCACACACGCTTCTCTCAAAGTGCTGCAGGAGAGAGGGTTATAGAGATCGCATACCCCAATCCCCTCAAGGAGAAAGAGGATCTGTCTCCAACAGATTTTACAGTGACCCAAGTCACAATGGGGACGTCTTCGGAAAGCCTTCAGGGGGAGGCCCTTTCAGCAGTTGATGCCCTCTGCAAGAAGCTTCAGGAAACCAAGGAAGAGAAAAGGCAATTGAAAGAGCAAAACAAATATCTGCTCCAAGCCTTACAGAAGATGGGTAGTGCGCCTCCCACGACCGCCGAGACTTCTAAGCTTCTCAGCCAGGAGAAAATTAATGAGTACACAAAGATCGGCGAGCAAGGTATGGCCATTTCCACTTGGAGGAGCCAAATCCTCAAAGACAGCGAAAAAGTAATCACCGAGTTCTCTAACTTGTATTTGAATATCAATAAGGCGAATAAAGAGCTCCAAGCGTTAGCAGGACCCATATCGGAAGAGCTAGAACATGCTAGACTGCAGCACGAGACCTTCCAACAAATGTTCGACTGTTCAGTCGAAGATCTGGTTAAGTTCGGCATCTTCGGCCATCCCAGGGCCCTCAACAAAGTCATGTCCACTCTGGACTACCGGGTGGATCAGCTAGAATTTGTTTTAGAAAAGATTGACAAAGTAAAGGAAGAAGCCCTGGACGTGATGCATCAAATGGAACGGATCATTCTTAACATGTCGCCAGGGTTACTTACTCCTTCCTTTACTTTAAGGAAAGCTGATGAGACCATTCAGGTCTTTAAAGAGATCATTTCTCAAGGCACGGGGCCAGAGGTCACTTTTGATACAGAGTCTATCAACAACCTGCTGGCCTGCCGAGACTTCATTGGGCTACTCATTGAGGCGGAAAAAGATTATTCCAAGCTCCCCGAGAAACTCATAGATGAGCGGGAAACTTGTGAGGTGATCAGTGATAGGCACAAGGATCCTTCCCAGGATCAGCTAGGGCCAATGATCAACAAGTTTATGGAATACCGCTCTCAATTCCATATCTCATCACCTGAGCAACAACAAAAGCAATCCACCCCCTTTCGGCCGCAGGATGATGACGACGAGTAGCTGCTTCTTCTTCTTCTTCTCTCTATCTCTTCTTCGACTTTATTTTTGGGAATATCTAAAGTATGTTGACACAAATGATAACATCATCCATGTTGCATCATGGGATGATGTCATCCACCAAGTGGTCAAAAGTCAACATGACTTTTAGATATTTTGTAAATATCTTTGTAAATAGGTTGTTGGCTCCTTTTTGCCTTCTTTCCTCTCCTCCTTCTATAAATACCCCAACACTTGTTGTATTGGGGATGCATGAGTGAATATCTTTCAGATAAGAAATAGGAGTAAGGAGAAAAGACTTTGAGCTTTTTTGTAATGTAAGAGTAATTAATACAAATATTTAGACTTTGTCTTTGAATACGTGTTATCGCCATTAGATCTTTCTTATGTCTGATCTATGTGTTTATTCTGTTAAATCTGCTTCTGTTTTATTGTCATTTATTCATCATCAGTATTGCTTTTCTCATTTATGCAAGTAGGTTTGGCTCTGTTTACTACCAATCCCAAAACATAAACCTTCTGACCTTTCTGCTTTGGAATTCATTTCTTTTCTTCCTTCGGACCTGCTTTTTCTTCATCCCCTCTTCCTTTCCTTTCTTTTCGCAGTCGGAAACACCCCTACTGGGATGAGATCCCAAACCCCCGAAGGCAGAATTTGTGAGACTTGCATAGATTCCTGCTGGTAGAATAGCAATAAACCAGTTTCGCTTTGCTGACTCAAAGAGGGGCTATGCCCTGCACATTGTTGGCTCGTTTATCCATAGATCTGCCCAAGCGACAGATTTTCCACCAACATAAAGAAAACTCAAAGCTCTCTTTATATTGGATGTGAATGTCATTTTGATTCAAGGTTTTTGTCTGAGTTTGTAATCTGAATGCTAGAGAGTATTCCTTTTGTCTCTGATTTTCTTGAAACAACAATAGATCTAAATCCTTATGATTTCCATCTGATTCACTACTGATGTAGTGGTGTTTGATGCTCTGAGCCTATGTTTTATTTCATGTTGAAACTCCTTGAAAATCTCTGAATCTGGATTTATCATTTAGCTTGCAACTTCCTGTTTTGTTCATTCGTGCAATGCTTATCTCCTTTCAATGGCTGTAATAAGCTCGGTCCTTATCATTTTTTTGGCACTTGTTTGTGACCCTGGTGAGTTGGACTTATACTTCAACTATATTTACATCGTGCTTTTGGAAATGATACTCTACATTCTCCCATGAGAGGAGTTAATTTTGATGCATAACTCAGATTTTACTTTTGTACTTTCTTAAATGAGCTCATCATTTGCACGAGAGATATTTATTTTGATTTTTTGGTGACTCAAGTCTAGGTATTTTATTATTTTTCTCTGAAAATACACCTTGATAAGATACACCTAATTGTATATCTGTGGACCTGTGCTTCTCATTGACTGCTTTATTTGGTATCAATTCCTAGTATCCTGCTTCTAAAACTCAGGATTTCACTTGATGATGCCTCAGTACTTGGTTGTACTACTCTGTTCTTGACTGAGAGTTGTTTCTTTGTGTATTTGATTCTAAAAGTACAGTATTGGTACCTTGACTGTTTCTCAATTCCATGAGATCTTTGTACCTTGTATGATTCTTTCTAGAAATTACAAGTAGTTCACCTATTTTTGATACTATTTGAGGCATAAGCCTTGATTCAGATGCTTGTTAAGATCTCTGTAACTTGTTTATTTTACATAGATACTTTATTTCCTTTATAGTAACATTTATGGCATGTCGAAAAAATCTGAAATGTTGATTTTTCATGGCGAAGCCCTAGCAATTTTTTTCCATAATTCTCTCTTCCATATTTTTCCGGCTATAGTAGTTGTATTTTCTGATTCAAAATATAGAACATAACACTTCATGTTGAAGCTGATTTGGTAAATAAAACTGAGACATCGTAACTATTTATCTTGATCATGGCATGCTTTGTTGCTTTTCTGTATCACTTACTTGATTTAAATAATTCTTTTAAAGCATGTTAGTAGTTGAAAGCAACATGATGAAAAGTTGTAAATGTCCATTTTACATGGTGAAGCCCTGTCATTTTTCCCAAAATCTTCTTTATTCTGTTTTAGTTGTAAACCTTTCTTTCCAGCCAAACATCAGCTTTCAAATTCTGATTCTTCTTCTTCAGTTGCAATCTGAAACATGTGCTTCTATTGCTAGTCTCTTTTTTGTACTGTAACCTATTCCATTTGAAGAAAATATTGAGTTTGAGTTACATTTATTCTTCTTTCAACCTTGTACTTATGACTTGTCTATTTCTTCTTGGCACAACATGTACCTACACACTTAAGAAAACAATTAGAAAATACTTAGGCTTTTTGGCCTCTCTTGTGTCCATGTTTCTTCTTTTCTTTTCTCTTTCTTCTTTCTGAATGAGTAGAGCATGTATGCAATCTATTCTTCAAGTAAATTATATCTCCTATTTTGAAGAGATTCATATGCATGAACTAGGATAGTAAGGAATATGAATTGATCCTTGAGCTCATAACTGATAGTGCATTTTATTCTTTTCAGGTACAATGACTTCCACAAAGAAGATGAGAAAAGAGACAAAGTTGGAATGGAGCTACTCGAACAATGAAGAAACCCCCAAGGTAATGATGGGTTCACTCATACTCCTTACTTTCTTTTTCATGCATGTGTACCTCTTATTTCAGTAGTTATACTTTACATTCCCAATTACATCCCATGACTTGTGTGGGAACATTTGAAATTTCCTTATGAATAAAATATTGAATTTTGTAAATGAGTTGTATATTTCTTTCTACATTTCAGCTTTCTATATGGATTGTATGATGAACTAAACAACTCAGTCATATAATTGAATGTCTTAATCATGAAGGAAAGAAAATTAATGAGAACCTGTAACATTTAGTAATGAACTCTGATTTCTGCAATATGCACTTATGTTTGTTGTCCCAAAACTCAACACTTCACCTATTCTATAATTTGGTGTCTTCATCAAGACAACACAACTGTCCTTTGGGGCCCTTGTGTTCTTTTGTTGAAGATATCATGAAATTATAGACTATGTGATCTGTTACGTTTTGTAACAACGCACACATAGCTACAAATTTCATTTAATCATTAATTAATTCAGCAGTAACCAATAATATCAAAACTCCCTTAGCTTAGGTATACTTCACCAATTCCTTTCATCGTAATGATGAAGTTTCAAGTTTCCCATTTTTGCACAAGTGCAAAATCGTCAACAGGATGATGACATCCTCTTGTTCTTTTCCTTCCTCTATAGCAGGTGTGGCTTTTGGAAGATTAAAATCTTCCAACTTTGATTCAAGGGGCATGTTGCAAACTACAGGTTGTGTTTGCACGTTATCTTCCATGAAATTAGGTTCTTGTGGTTGAAGGATGAAATATGGGGAAGATAAATTTGTAATTTTAATTGGCTCCTCCTTATCAAAACATTCTTTTAAGTCTAATAGGAAATCAAAATCTTCACTTTGTCCTATTGTAGCAAGGTCTCTCCTTCTTGCATGGTGATCTTAAAATCTTTATTATTTTCACCATATGAAGCTTCATCTTCAAACATGAAACTAGTGAGTTCAAACTCTTCAAAAAATCAGACTTTTGGAGAGGTTGAATGGGAGAGGGGTCTGTAATCTCTCCTACAACCGACTCATGATTCAGTGCCTCTGAATCTATCTTGGTCACCTCCATATGATCCTCTTTAAATGGAATTGGAGCTGATTGTTCTTCTTCCTTCATGGATTCATCAATCATATTAGGGCCTTCAAATGAAAGTAAAACATATTCAATAATGCTTCCTTCATCAAGTGGCTTCAACTCTGATTTGATATCTTTGAGTTCCTCTTCTTCGATGGGACTTGGAGCTTATTGTTCTTCTTCCTTCTTGACTGATTATGCAGCTTGGATTAGATCATCATCCTCTTCACAAAAAGTGCCATTATGGACACTGAATTCAAAGCAAACATATTTTTTATCTTCTCTTTATTGTTCTTGTTCTTGTTTTGCTTCAAACTTAGCCTTAACCACCACTAGCTCCTCAACCTTGACCTCCTCTATTGGCTTAACCATCAAGGGGATCTTTGTAAACCCAAATCTGGTAGCCCAACTCTTCATATTTTCTATCATTTCTTCTCTGTTGGGTTCCTCTTCTTGTTTTTCTCCTTGACTGGTCTTTGGAATCTCTTCCCCACATGGAATTGGGAAGGCAAGAGGAGGAGTGGATGGGGTTTCAACCAGCTTTGCAATTTTTGTGGTGGTGAGGGAAGTGGAACTTCTTGTTTGTTTGGAGGGGATGAATTCTTGGAAGGGAAAAGGGCAAAAGAATTAAGATGAGATGGAAGATTAGGAGATGGAGAATGGAAATCAACACTTGGGGTAGTAAGTGAGGAGCTTGACTCTTGACCATGCTGAAATGATAGAGTTTGAGAAAGAGAAAATGAAGGACAAGGATCTGGTGACTAACTTACCCATTGACAAAGTTGTCTTGCACTTTTCTCATATGCCTCAATATCCTTAATCTATTATGTAAGGTGAGGAAACATTTCAATCATGAAGTCAATATTCTCTTGAGGGTTGTAATGTCTTGGCATAGGGTCGGCCCATGGACAAGGTGCCCTATAGCCAATTCTAAATGCTTTCATCTGAGATGTGGCCCTTGATTGTACCATGTGAGCCTCCATTCTCGAGTTTCCATGTACAAATTAGCTTCTTCAGGTGTGGAACTACCTCCAAAATTTGTATATCCATGCTCTGTAACAACTGTATAGTTTGGAAAATGACCAAACTAATTTGAATCTAGCTCACTTGGATATCCATAGTGCTGATTTTCATTGTGAAACCTTTCTGGAGGTGTGTTGAAGTAACTTGGAGATGGATCTAAATAGCACTGCTTTACTAAAAGTGTGAATTCCAAGATGGAAATGAAGTCATGATTGCACAAATTCATGGAATGGGAGAAAATGAAAGATATGGAAGGAATAATGGATGAAAATGGATGGGATAAGGTCTACAACTTTAGAGAGTGGGTTGTTAACTAGATGGAGTCACCATATGTGCTTGAAAGTGTGCCTCAAATGGCTAAATCTCACCAAGAACACATCAACTTGATGAAATGAAGTGGTAAGGTGCTTCATACCTATCCCACCGGGCGTGCCAAAACTATTGAGTGGTCACACGGTGGCTTAAGATTTATTGTTTGGTAATGAGACACCTTGGAAATATGAGAAAAATATAACCTCAGTGTCCCACCGGGCGTGCCAAAACTGTTAGTGCAAAATCACAGCACCCCTGAATGTCTACAACTTGATGGGTTGAGACTCTCAGTGTGATTGCATAACATGGATCATCTCTCAAAGTGTGGGACTTTGAAATCGAGAGAGCTCTCTGGATGAAGGCCGGTTCCTATTCCTCTGTTCAGGTGCACACATAAAATTTGCAGAGGATCTATTCTAAAATCTATTCTAACTTGCCAAGGAGACAAGGTTAAGAAGATGTAAGAAATTAAACCTAAACTAACAAAGTTGATGTACTAAAGGAATGTTGAACATCGGCTTTGCTAAAAAAAAAAACCATTAAAATGTAATACAAACACCATGCACAGATAACCAATATTGCAATGAAAGATCAGATAAAGGAAATGAACACAAGAGAGGGTTGAAATCATCCACAAACATGTATTATTTCTTCACAAATTGATACAGAACATTACAATGGCCAAGAGGTAAAAAAACTTGCATTATAGTCTTAATAGAAGTTTTGAACTCCATGAATTCATCTGCCAGACTGGAGAAGAAGGGAGGGTGCCAAACCAAAATTTTGAACCATTTACAATGAGCCAAGCTCTTACCTACATAGATGAAGTGAAGAGAGGAGAAGGAATGGAGGTGGAAAATCTGATTTAGAATCTCAGCTACAAGTCATCAATGCTCCTGCAAATACGCCTATAATCTGTCAAGTCTACCTCTCAATGTCTGTTCGGTGTGTTGAAGAAGGAAAAAGGTGGATCAAATCAAATCTGATCTAGTTGTTGAAGCAATTGGATCATACATTAATGGCATGAAATATTTTTCCTACCTCTCCATGTATTTTTGTCATGTTGAAGAAGGAAGAGTGGCGGATCAAATCAAATCTGATCTGGTTGTTGAAGCAATCGGATCATACATTAAAGGCATGAAAGAATTTTCCTATTTTCACCCACCTAACCTTGTCAAATTAAATTTTCATGCTTCCATGGCATAGATGAGGTCGAGACCTTTCCAATGGTACCAAATTTGTTGAATTCGAGCAATGGATCGAAATATATGCCCATTTGAATACTTGAATCGAATTCGTACAAAAATGGGGAAAAATAGTTTTGTAAAATAGATCCACGGGCCCAAAATTCAATTTCTACCTTTTGGATGTAAATTACAAAAGTACAAAAATGCCCCCAAACCTTGCAAGCCCACAATTCCCTTTTTCCCAAAAGCCCCCGCAATCCCGCAACCTTCTCATTTTCCATTTGTCATCCCAGGGCTGCCGCCCACATTTTCCACTTTGCTGAAAAGTCTTCCTCAGGCCCGCCAACCCACTTTTGGTAAAAATACTTCCAAGGCCCACCTCCCCGCATGTAATTTAGGCTTGACACATGGCTTCTTTGGGCATCAACAGAGGTGCGGCTTACTTTTATACTTTACGCCTTTTCGAAACAAAAGCCAAAAATTCAAACTGCCTCCAGAGACCCGCCTTCCTGCTTTGACTTGAAACATGGCCACATGTCCCTTTGTGGGCCTACTCTGTGCTTTTTTGTTTTTCCTAACTCCCCTTTTGTTTGGTAGGGCCATATGCCTTACCCGAGACATGTGGAGTTTCAGCTCGCATTTGGGACTTGCCTCCGGATTTTCCCTTCAAAGTTACGCCGAGCCGAAGCTTGTGGGCTTCCGCTAACTCTCTTATACTTAGCTGATTTAATAGCTGGATCGGTCCCTTTTTTAAACCTTGGACATGTGGAAGCCTTGCGATCATTTAGGGACTGTCCCTTGGGTCTCACTTTTGAATTTGTGAAGATGAGGCACGTGGCACCCTCCATGGGTCTATTCTTTACTTAGCCGATTTAGGCTGATGAGATCTCCTTTTAGACCCTAACTACATGGCAGGCTGGCACTTGTTTTGGGACCACCTTTTGGCCTTGACCTTTGAAGATGCGCTGATGAGACATGTGGAGGCTTTCTCTGCCCTGATACTTTTCAACTGCCGACTCTATCTCCTTTTCGAACCTGGGACACATGGAAGCTTCACACTCATTTGGGACCTCCGTTTTTATGTGCCTTTTGGAATTACGTCGAGCTAACACATGGCACCTTCCAGAGTATTTTGTTTGGCCCCGAGTTGACTCGTATGTGGATAAGTCTGAAAACTTTGATCCTTCCCCCATTTTCTTTCCTTTTGAGCTCTGGACTCTGACGTTGTTGGCCTCCTTCACCGAACTTGCCCCTTCATTGTTGGATTTAGAATGTCACTCACATGACTGAACCGACCCTTCCAATTTTCTTCTGTGTGGGGTCGTGTTTGATCAATTTTTCCTGGGGGGGGAAATTGGGATAACATGAACACACCAACAAATTAAGGAACTTGAAGTGCGGTTCAAATGAAATATAATTGGGAGATTGTATATATTTAATGAATAATGGTAAATGTCAAATTCATATAGGGAATATAGGGGAGGCTTAGGCAACATGGGAGTCTATTGGTGTGCATGGTATGGAGGTGCCAAGGTTTCTATGATTAGAAAAATTCTTCCTTTTGTTCTCATGTGTGGATTCTATGAGTTTCTTCTAAAAATACTTGACCAAAATAAGGTAATGGATTTCCTCTCACATGAGATGCCTATGCATTGGCATACTTATTAAAAATACTAATACAAAGATATTATGGATTCTAGATAAGACAAAATAACCTAATTTCCGCCTGTGATTTTCAATTGGAGTTAAGGTAGAAAATGGTAAAATGAAAAATTAAAGTACGTTTTTTAAAATGGAAAAAAATTTGATAACTTATATAATTTTAAATTTCAATTTCCTTCTATCTTGCGCATGAAAATTAATAACACATCAATTGTAGGCATGTTTTTTATTCATAATTTTACTCTTCTTTAAAATAAGGTAGTAGGGGGTTGAAAGAATAAGAGAATGAGCCTATAAATTTTATAACCGAATGAATTATTTAAAAATCTACAAACACTCTAGCATGATTACGCTCGTGTTAGCCATTTTTCCCTGGTCTTTTCAAGATTTTTCCTAATTAATATTACTAGTTTGCACAAAACTTTAGGCATTTATTCCACCCATTTTGGGTGGCACTAGTCCTTTAAAATGGCTACAAACCAATCCATTACAACAACATTTGCACACGGTTGTTAAAATGGCTCCCAAGTTCGTGAAAAAATTTGTCCTAAAAGCATATGACAAGGTAATGTCTCTAATTCTCCCCCAGATGTTACTATTGAGATTTCTTTTGTTGATCTTGTTGTGCAGTTTTACCATAACAATTGTTTAGTTATGTATTTCTATGGTCGTATTTCATCTGAGTCTTACCTCCAAAACTGGATTAAGTCCCACTAGGAGTCCGCCGACATCCAGGTTACTGGTGTCCGGAACCTCACCAAGGGTTTTATTTTTTTACTTTTCGTGAGCCTTCACAAGTTCAGTTGCTTCTCAAGCATTCCGCTTGTTGGTACCTTGGAAACACTTTACTTGTTTTGTCACAATGGAGCCCTGATTTCAACCCAGCTAACCAGGTCTCTTTGTGAGTTCCAATTTGGGTTGAAATTTCTGGTCTTCCATTACATCTCTGGCCCTTTTTGAATGATATTGTTCGCCACTTGGCCGTGTGATTTTTCATGAGCTTGACCATTTATTTTATGCTCGTCCACATAAATGGGTTTGCATCAAGGTTTATTTAGCATATGATCTGTGGGACCACATTGATATACAAGTTGGGTCCACGTGTATCTTGCAAAAGGTTGTCTATTTCAACCTTCCTAACACCTTTTTTCAAGTGTCTGATCATCATATTTGTGATTGTACACTTACCCGACATGACAAGCCCTCAAATGTGCATACTTCATCTCTTTCACAAGAAAAAAACATTGAAGGTTGGACCCAAGTTGATAACAAGAAGGTGGCAAGCAAGCCTGTGTTGGTAGCTACTCTGCCTCCTCCTAAGCAACCCTTGGTTTCTTAACCATCCACTTCTATTCTTGCCAAGTCTATTCAAGTTACCCTTGTCACGTAGAGCCAAATCAATCTGTTTCAACAGATAACTAAGAAGACAGCTATTTCATCATCTTCACAATGTCACTCCCAAAGCCCCTCTCGGGACTCTACTTCTCTAGCCTAAGCACCATCCTAACTTGATGGATCCACTTGCTTCAGACTAGTCTAGTTTTATGTTAAATCACTTTACTATTTTAAATTAGGAGGATATGCTACAGGATGGACAAGAGGTAGAAAATTCAATATCTATCTTTTCATGAATTTTCTCTCCTGACAATTTTCTACATTTTAATTCATCTCATTTAGAAGGCAAAGGTGGTATTTAGGTGCTTTTTTATGATAATGGCTTTTCTTTTGGTAATGTTAATCTTTATTCCTCTAATAATGGTCCAAAAAGGATGGCATTATGTCGATGGTTAGGGGATAATCTACATTTTTCTTATTGGCTATTCTGTGGTGAATTTAATATGGTGGAACATCCCGATGAAAAATTAGGTCTCTTGCCAATGAGATGGTGCATTAGAGACCGTGAAGTATGGTTATATTTAAAAGTGGGTGGGGCATTAAAGACCCTCTTTTTAAAAGGTGGCGGGACTTTATTTCTCAAAAGTGGTTTACTTGGTCCAATTTTTGAGAAGGTTCGGCACGTGTACTCAAATGAATTGATCGTGTCATGCTATCTCGTAACTCGGGTTTTGCATTGGCGACCAACAATCACTCTCTGTCACATCATGGCCCAATTTTATTCTCGTTAGATCACGGTCTGATATATTTCATGCTTACTTGGGATGGGCCCTCTATTAAAACTCCTAGCACATAATTTTATATGAATATATCCTTTTTGCATCATCTAGGAGTTCTGGCATACATTGCCCGAGTCCTCATGTTGCCATCTGGAATGTGGTGCTACGTCCTTCTTATGTTGCCATCTAGATTTCACGGTGGAATGAAGTTATTCAATGCACTAGCTCAAGGTTATTGCTATATAGAACTATAGGATGGAAAGCATTGTGATGCTTCTCTTTCTCTGGAGGAGCTTCATAATGCCCTTCTTTGTCTTGTGGATGAAAAATCTCCAGGTTTGGATGGGTTTCCTTGTGAATTTTACAAGGCAGCATGACACATTGTTGGGCCAGATCTCTTATAGGTTTATCAGGAAGCCTTGCAATCACAATCCCTTGGGAACTGTATTAATAAAGGTAATATCAAATTCATCCCCAAGGTTGGTAATCCGGAGCTCATAACCAACTGGCGGCCCATAATGCTTCTTAATGTTTCTTATAAGATTTTGGTGAAGGCTCTTGCTCTTCGGGTGGCTTCTTTGCTACCCAAAATTGTTTGACCTGAACAATCTGGTTTTTTCAAAGGCCATTTCATTTTGGATAATCTTATTGCTATTTGGGAAGGGTTGGAATGGGCTCACACTTCTCTTCAGAAGGTGGTTTTTCTCAAAATTGATTTTGAAAAATCTTATGACCGTATAGAATGGCCTTTCATTCTTGCCATGCTTAAAGCTTTGGGATTTGGTGATTTCTTCCTCAATGCGGTTAGCACTCTCTTCACTAATGCCTCTTCTTGTCTCACCATCAATGGACACCAATATTCTGCCATTGGGTTATTTCGATTGATTAGGAAAGGTTTCCCTTTGGCTCCGACTCTTTTTGTCTTGGTAGTAGATGCTTTCAGTTACCTTCTTTCCAACAGAGCTGCTCAAGGGAGATTAAGAGGCATATATCTTCCTAATCATCAGTCCCAACTCATCAATGGCCACTTTTTGGATGACTCTTTTCTCACTCTAGCCGAATCGAAATAGAATGTATAGGAGGTGCTTTCTTGCTTGGATATTTTCTGTAAAACATCTGGCTCTAAAGTTCAGTTTTCCAAATCTTTGGGTTTCACAAAGTCCCCTGGCCCATGGCTAATTGGTTGGCACCTATCCTAGGCATTGGATTAAGAGAGGACAATGATTATGATTTCTATAAATTCCTTTTTCCTTTTACAGCGAGTCCTCCACCTTGTGGTGATTTGTAGTTGATCGAGTTAAGAAGAAAGTGAAAATGAATCTCTCTATGTAATAAGTGGGTTGTTCATTGTATTAGGGAAACCAAGCCGAGAATATTTTTTTATGGAATTATATCTCTTCAAGAGCACCATATGGTAAAAATTATGGAAAAATATAGGATTTCATACTCATTAATTACTAAAGTTTCAATTAAAATACTTAGCACCTTTGTGGTCAAAAGCATATGGAAATATTTTGAGATGGTCAAACCCTTCATGTGGTGGGTTGGTGATGGATTCCAACAGGTCTCTCCTTCAATGAGCACAATCTATGGTGGTCACCTATTTTCTCTCTTGATGATATCCTTCTTGCAGAAAATCCCAATATTAAAGTCGTACAGTTAGCTCATAAAGGCATCTCCACCATCTGGGACCTAGTTTCCTCCTAGGATTGGCTTCCTTTTTTGTCTTTGAAACAAAAATACAACCTGGCTAATTTTGATTTGCCTTCAATTTTGGCTATTCATTCTTTTCTACCTGATGTTATGCTACACAAGTTGGGCCTTTAGCCACCCAAGGCTTGGTGGAAATATTGGCGATGGAATGTGGACATTCCACTATTACAATACAATTCTAGAGTTATCTACTCCTTATTATCTCCTTCCTCACCAAACTTTAGATAATATCAATACTATATGGTCATTGCATTCTTCTCATATCACCTGGTTAAAGCATCTCCAATGAGCTTGGAACCCCCTATTTGACCCGAAGCTCAATTTATTTCTTTGGTGTCTGATCTATTAGGGCCTACCTTTAGGGGAAATATTAAGTCATATTGGTATTCCTAATCCGGTTTGTAGTTGTTGTGGTTACCCAGAGTCCTTCAAACATGTCTTTTGGTTTTTCCCTCATGCGCAACATGCTTGACATTGGATTCACTCCCTTTTTCAGCCATTTCACCTTGATTTTTTTAATTGGAAAGTTGCTTTGTTTGGTGACCATGCTACTTGGCCTTCCTACATTGCTTCCCTTTGGCATTTATTTCGTTATGTTATTTTGTTTCAGCTCTGGAAAGCTAGGAATATTGCCTTATTTCAGCATTGTACTCTTTCTGTTGAGCTAACCATTAACAAAAAGTGGCTATTTTTTCTTTTGTTCATATGCAGATTTAGGCACAAGCACAAAAGGTTACACTAGATTTTTCTCATCTCGAGCAGTTCTTTGATCACTAGGGTAACGCACCTTGTACTATGAGTTGGGTTCCTCTGGATGATGATGATTGGTGCCCCTGCCACCCCAGGCACGTCATAGATGATATGGACGATCCCATAGCCACTCTAGAAGCACCTGACCTTCTCTACCACCAACTCACCCAGGCCCTCCTCTTCTAGTCCTGGATAGAGCCCTCTAGCACATGGCAATTCAGGTGGTTGGATCTTCTAACTAGGGCTCTGTTTGGCGGGGTTTCCCATTTGGTGGCTCGCCACCCCTTGGGTAGGAAATTATGGTTCCATTGAGTGTTCAGATGCCCGACCGTGATATATGGCTTCTCAATCTACCTCCGCACGAGTCGTGCTCCCTTAGCTTTCTTCCACAACGGGATGATCCACCTTCTACTTCGGGTACCATGGCTTCTTGTGCCTAAATCTATGTTCTTTTGATGTAGTTTTTAGTTCTCTCTCCTCACCTATTGGCTATTATTTGTAGCCCTAAGTGGCATGATTTTGTTTTCCCTCATGGCTTGTTTCTATCTGCCCACGTGGCATTTGTTCCCTTTTGAGGTTGTGAACTCTACTAGCTACCCCCTTACTATGTAACACTTTGTATTATTTTGTCTATAATTTAATATAAAGGTGGTTCCAATAGTCAAAATCTACAAACACTTGTTTCGTGACTATTTTGTTGGGTTATAATATTTTTATTTTAATGGAGTTTATACACATTATATTTCATTAAATAGAAATAAGTTAATCTCCACGTTTTAATGGAGAAAATTTATAACTATAAAAATGTTTGGAAATCATCAATTTATGTTTAGAAAGAATTGAACAATTATTCAAAAAAATTATTAAATGTACCCTCAACCTTGCATGTTGGTTATTCTTCTTGTGAGTGTCATCTACCCATCCATAGTTTGCATGGAACTATATGCATTTCCTATGCACTCTACTTACCCATGTTACAAACAAGTTCTCTTGAATTTTGTTTTACGCATCCATAGAAAATAGGTATCAAACTTTTTCAATTAGATTGTTCCAAAATACATGCATGTAGAATGTAGAAATGTAGACAAAGAAATAAATTCAAGATTTATTTGTATACATTATTTTTAAAAATTAATGTATGGTTTGAATGCTATAATTAAGGATTTATAAATCTAGTCTTATAATTTTCTTCTTCAGATACTTTCTTTCTCCCAATTATATGTGATAAATGTGACAAATATCAAAAAAACTTGTTTTTCTACTTAGATGTTTTTTCTATTATTGACCATTTTTTAATTCCTTCAAAATGAGTAATCCACTCACAACTATCATGGTCATTTGTCTTTCATTTTCATAATTATATGGGTTTACCCAAGTCAATAGGTTTTGCCAAACCAATGCTCTTGTGAAAATTCTTGATATTAATTGCAAAGCCAATTTTTTTATTATAGAGCCAACAAACAAAAATACATTGTACTCAAATAAAATGAAATTATCACTTCTTTACATGTTGTAATTAGTTATGTCCCTATTTGCATGTTAATTGAACTTGTTGGTGTGATTTCTAGTATTATGCTTCTTTGGTCATACAAAATTGAAGTGTTGTTTTTCCTTTGGAAACACCACCATAGTTGACATGCTCCCAATTAAACATGATGTACAAATTTGGGATTTATTTAAGTAGTTTTGAGTAGATGTGTTCCTTAATAACGATTGGGATTGGGAGGCAACACCATATGGTGCAAGGGTGGTGGTGGAATATTTGTATCAAGTGGTGGATCTAGGAAATGAATCAATGTTGTTATGAGGCATATGTGTAAAGAGAAAAAATATTATGGATGTGGTGATGGCCTAAGTTTTCATGGTGTGGCACTTACGTGTAAAAGGTGGGAAAGTATAAATCTGTTGGCTAAGACACAAAAATGCTTATAATTCCTTGAGAACTAACTTGGGATGATAATTAGATTGTTGAATCAATTTAACAAGGGAACTAGATGTTAAGTTGAATGAAATGGCCATCATTTTTCAAAGTGGAATAACATTTACCTAGTAACAAGCTAGATGTTTTTTTCTTCTTTACACAAGTTGAGGAAATGCTTATTGCAAGAGTAAACCTTATTTTGTAGGCCTCCTTTATATGTAGAGGAAAATAAAAATACATTGGGTATACCTTTAGCTTCCCCCAAAAATATATAATTCATCACAAATACTTCCCCTACTATATTTGTGAATTGGGAATTTTACTTGTATGATGATGGGGGCCTCAATAGAAAATATATGATGTTTTCATCATAAGAAACATGTTCTTGATGTCCTTGAATGTAAATTATCAAATGGTCCATGTTAAAAATATATCCTACTAGATGAATACATAGTCTACTTGTAATTTATATCATTGGTAAAAAAATTAGGAGGGACCATACCCTAACAACAATAATGTTAAAAAACCATATTTACAAAGAAACATCAGTGGTTTTTTGATAAGTGGGGACCACACCCTAGAGAAAAAGGGCCTAAAATAAAAATATAACAGTTAAGAACAAAATCATGGAGTAACCTTCCAAAACGAAGCATGAAAACAACACTTCAACACCACTACAGCTTCCAAAACTAGATGAAACCAACAAAAACATAAAAAGAGGAGAAATAGAGATCTTGAAAGACTCATTCCTCGTCCAAACCGAGGGTGGGATTTAGTTTGGCATGTCCTTTCTTTCTCCTATCCACCACCATCTAATCCTCCTTATCTTCTTCCATGCAAAATGGAAGATCAAATTCAAGATTCTGGATAGGAAATAGTCTACTTGTTACCTATTATACCCACATATGTTTCCACGTTAGTACGCAACATACGCATTGACATTTTACAAATTTTTGTAATAGAATTATCGCTTCTTTTAAACCACATTGGGTTGGGGATGATGAAGATATTTTCTCTTCCTATTTTGTGACACTTTATAATAATGGGAAAAATATGAAGAGATCTAAAACTTCTTTCTCTCTACAAGCACCTCACATGCAACGTCTATAACATGGTCTTAACTTGACCTCTCTTTAATAATTGAATACAACACTTAAGGAATTTTTCCATGCCATTCCCCTCCTTGTTTCCATGGTGCGAGTAACATTTAAGAAACCATGTATCAAAAATATAGATGCATGAATATGTACTTCATTTGATGCATTACCATAATGGTTGGTTTAACAACCGTCCCTACTTTAGGTATTTCCTACTAAACATAATGATGTTCCATAGAATCAAAACAACATCAATAGTTTTCATGAAAGAAAAATTTGAGAATGCCCTTCCACCAAATATATACAACATTAATCAATATTTTCTCACCTCTTTAGTAGATGTACTTATAGATAAATTGATGAGATTTGGTTCCAATTTACATGACACTATATCATACTAGAAAAGAGTTGTGAATAATTGACTAAAATGATCAACCAAATAATCTTTCCCACTCTTTTATGCACTCTTAGTGCACTCAACACTAAGTGACCTAACCTTCAAAAAACCATACTAGAAAATCCCCTGTGCACATGAGGATTGATGTTGGATTTTACAAAATTTCATAGACCATCCTCACATTGTATCCACATATTTGCACAAAGGGTCACAATAATTCATGAAGAAGTTTTGGAAAATAACATTGGGGCATATAACTACTAGTACATGTAACACAACAAAACTATTTTCCTATTTCCCTAATGAAACCATCGTTTACTCACTTTTCTTCATTTTTTTCCCCTGTTAGGTACAAATGATAACACAAAGGATATGCCCATGTTTGTGACTTCATGTGGCCAAATTTCACACCTCATGTTGATGCATTAGAATAAAGAAAAAATTCAGCCACTTGAGAAAAAAACATAATTTTACAAGTACCTTACTACATGGAAACCACATGGACCCTTTCACATAAATGAAATAGTACATCAACCCATCTTCCCACTATGGAGGATCCTTTCCTTTCATAAATCTCTCAAATATTTTCTTCCAATGCCCTATGGGACAATCAAGAAATCTTCAATTGAGTCCAACACCAAACTAAATTCTTAGAACATGCTTTCTTGAAAATGATAGTCTCTATCATTTGTTTCCAGTATAATTCACCTTGGGAGATTATCCTGAAATCATTGTTGATCAAAGAAGAAGACGTGAAAATAAAATACATCCTAGTAATAATAATAGGTTCAACATCCACAACAAGTTCATTATTTTCATATGGTAATTGAATTTTGAATACCAATCATTCCTTTTATTGGAACAAAAACTAGTTCCACTTTGGTTTTTTTACCTTGTGACTAAAGTTTGGAGTTTAAAATTTGGATTTTTAAAATTTGGATTTTTAAAATTTGGAGGTTGGGTCCAAACCTAAAATCAATGAAGACATGGAGATCCAAAATCTTGAGAACCATAGGCATGAGGAGAGGTATGAGATCCCACAGTGAATCCCAAAAATATGTCATTGGTCCATGTGGACTAGTCACAGGTCATTAAAACTCCCAGGAAGTTGAGACACGAAGGTAAAGGTAAATTTAATAAACCAATGAACTTGAAATTATTGGGGTTAAATGAAATACTAGTGTTTTACAGATCTATAATCAATTAAAACATACAAGCAATAAACATGAAATTTAACCAAAAGATAAAATATATAAGAGAAATATAACGCCAGATATAATGTGGCTCACCTAGTATGGGCAACGTCCACCAAAAATGACCAATATATTGTTCAAGAGGATATATAATTAAAGATATGTATTCTTACACACCTTACACGATGTACAATACTTTTCCTCTCACAAGCTTCTCTAAGCTCTCTCCAAGAATTCCTCCTTATTCTACTCTTAACCCTAATTTCCAAGCTTATATAACCTTATACAAACTTAGGGAAACTTAGCTATACTATTACAACCATTAGATAAACTTTATATCAATGGTTAGATCTAATTCCCGTAAGTTAAATAAAAAATCACACACAGGTAATCGATGTCGCTTTTCTTCCTTACCTTGAATGATACCGGTCTCCATGTGAATGACGCGCCGCCATCTATATATTTCAGCAAGTTTATAAAGCATGCTAATGTGAAGTAATTAAGATCCATAACTCAAAAAACTCCCACTTGGAGATAAATTTTTGCATTATACCATCCAACTCCATCCTTGGATCCTTTCCTTGGCATGTTTCTCCCTCTTCAAGTCTCAAGCTCGAAGACCAATAAAATTGGAGTGTAGCTCCAACTTCTCCTTTGCCAACAGCTTTCTTAGCATATCCGCAAGGTTCTCATTTGTATGAATTTTCTCCATATTTAGCTTCCTATCCTCTAACATCTCGCCATATAAAGTGATATCTCAACTGAATGTGTTTCATTCTTGAATGAAATGTTGATTTCTTTACCAAATGAATCACACTTTGACTATCACTGTATAATATGTAATCCTCTTGCTCCTTTCCCAACTCCTCCATGAACATTCTCAGCCCTATTATCTCGTTGTTATCCTCTGTTTCTACAACTTACTCAACCTTTGTAGTAGATAAGGCCAAAACCTTCTATAATCTCAAAATCCAGCTAATTGTCATTCTACCTACTATGAATGTGTGTCTAGTGGTGTTCCTCTTTCCATTCAAATATCTAGCCATATCTAAATCAATATAGCCACATAAATAATTATCTGACCCTCCATAGCATAATTACATGTTGAATGTCCCTCTCAAATACATGAGAATCCATTGGACTACTTTCCAATGATCTTTACTTGGATTGGCCATAAATCTTCTCACAACTCCCACTATCTGAGCAATGTCTGGTCTAGTATAAACCATAACATACATAAAAATCCCAATTTTTGAAGCATATGGAACTTGTGCCATGTACTTAACCTCCTCGTGTGATGTAGGACACTGATATTTTCTCAATTTGAAGTGTCCAGCATAGGTGTACTAATAGGTTTTGAATTTTACAAATTAAACCTTTCCAACACCTTATTGATATAATGTTCTTGAGACAAATACAATTTCTTGTTCTTCTTATCTCTGTGAATTTACATGTCAATAATTTTCTTTGCAGCTTCCAAATCCTTCATTGAAAATGTGTGAGATAATTTTTATTTAAGCTCACCAATGTCCTATATACTAGATCCTACAATAAGCATATCGTCCACATCTAGTACAAAAATAATAAAGCTCCAATTTTTAAGCTTCTTAAAATTAAAAACAATGGTCGATTCACATCTCATATTACCATACTCATCCATGAAACTATTAAACCTCATATACAATTTCCTTGGATCTTTCTTGAGCCCATACAAGATCTTTTTCAATTTGCACACAAGTTTCTCCTTACCCTTGACTTCATACCCAAGCGGTTGTTGCATATATATATATATATATATATATATATATATATATATATATATATATATATATATATATATATATATTCCTCCAAATCACCATGAAGAAAGTCATCTTAACATCAAGTTGTTCTAAATGCAAATCTTCTTACTGCAACTAAACTTAGAACAATATGTATGGAAGTCATTTTAAATACAGGAGAAAATATCTCACCAAAGTCAATACCTGCTTTCTATGCAAATATTTTTACCACAAGCCTTGCCTTGTATATTTTCTGTCCACCCTCTTATTCATTTATTGTGTAAACCCATTTATTCTACATTGTTCTCTTACTCTGCTTGGGAAACTTGACCAAATCCCAAGTTTGGTTTTGTTTCAAGGAATCCATTTCCTCATCCATGTCATGCTCCCACTTTTTTGGGTATCCACCTACATTGCTTCTTCAAAGTTTTCTAGTTCATAACTTCTAGTCAATAATAAATAAGATAAGAAAGGTGTAAATCTTTCTATAGGTATACTTTCCCTTTGTGACCTTCTCACTGAGATCTAGGGTGTCGGAGGCTTAATATGCTCATTCTACAAATTTGTATTAATCTGAGACAGTGATCGACACTATTCACCACCTACCGAAATCGGTTCTACTAACCAAATCTGGTCTTGTTGTAATGTAGGTGACACTGGTCCAAGTGATCAAAGCTAGTCTAGCTCTTCTATAACCAATTTTGCACAGGTGATCGATGTAGGTCGGGGTAAACCGACACCGATTACCGTGTAAACCTATAGGTGTCAATTTTAAATCTGAGAATTCATTTTCATCTAAAAATTCTCAATCATTTCATCTTTTGGTACTAACTTGATCCCTATACATTCTCTTTTCATTCCATTCAATGTCACGACTCCTAACAATCTTAGAATCTTCTAAATCCCAAAAACAATCCAAAATCACTAGATCCATAACCAATAAAAGTACATCTCTTGGATTTAGCATCCAACTTCTTTCTATTTTCTTTATCAACATGCACATAAGCTTCTGAACCAAATACTCTAAGAAAATAAATATCTACCTCTTTTCTAGTCCAGGATTCTTCTAGTACTCCCCATCCAAAGGCACTTAAAGGCCCATGGTTAATTAAATAAATCACTATGTCTACTTATTTTGCCCAAAAATACAAAGGTAATCCAACATGTATCATCATACTTATTACATGTTCCATGATTTTCCTCTTCATTCATTTAGCAACAATACCATTTTCATGTGGTGTTCTAGGAACTGTTTTTCTCTACATATTCCATTCACTAAACAATAATCATTAAAATCCTTGTTGTAGTACTCACCACCATTGTCAAATATAAGGCATTTTAAATTTGAATTTGATTCATTTTCCACAAGGGATTTCTATCTTTTAAAAGTATCAAAAACATCATATATACGTTTAATACAATAAACTCATACCTTTCTTGTGGCATCAAAAATGAAAGTCACATAGTATTAGAATCCAAAGCATGAGAAGCTACCTAGGTTGGTCCCCACACATATGAGTATACAAGTTCCAATTTCTACTCCTTATTTTTTGCCCCAAATTTGAGAAATATCACTCTCTTCTCGCTTTCCAAATATACAATGGTCATAGAAATTAAGATCTAAATCTTTAAAATCTGATAACTTACCCTTTTTCATGTCATATATGTATTCCTTTTTCACTCATATGTCCTAGCTGATTATTCCACATGCTTGCATCTAAATATGAATTAGATAGCATAGAAAAGGAATCAGAAACACAGGTAGACAAATACAATGTTCCTACCTTCTTTCCTCTTGCCACAACAAGAGATCCCTTGGTAAATTTCCAAGAATTAGGTGTGAATGTAACCATGCATCTAGATTCACCTATTTTCCTTGTAGAAATTATATTTGTCTTGAGGCTTAGAACATGCTTCACATCTTTCAATACCCATGTATTTCCATTTTGCAATTTAATATGAAATTAACCTTTACCAGTAATATTTCATGGTTCATCATATCCTAAATAAACATCTTCAAAATTACCCTAAACATAATTTATGAAATAACCCTTATTAGGGGTAGCATGGAAAGAAGTTCTAGAATCTAAAACTCATGATTCTAATTTATTATCTAAGGAGAGAATAAATGCATCTTACATTACCTCAATTGGAATGTTTTCCTATTTACCTTTATCTGGTATATTCTCTTTGTTTTCCTTGAACCAACACTCTTTCTTTGCATGTCCTTTCTTTCCACAATTCCAACAAATTATATCTTTGGCTCAGGATCTAGATCAGTGTAACTTGCCTACTTCCCTTTGACACCTTTTGGATACTTATTTTGATACTGTGATTACTTTACATACATTATTATGTTTTGAATTAGTGTGATGTTAGACATTTGATCATGGATTATTATTGATCTAGATTTGATTATGATGCATGATGATTATTAGAGACACATTTTTATGTGGATAATGATAAACTATTTGACATGGATATTATATGATGATGATAAAGTAGTTGATTAAAAATGTAAATAATGTAGTTGTTACTTTGATGTTGTTGTGATTCATTTATATAGTTGGTTTAGTGATTTTATTTGTATCATATTGGATGTTTTTATATAGCATGAGGCGGAAATAGGTATTTGTATTTTGTAGGTTAAAAATATCACAACAAAATATCGGGGATCGGAGACCAACCAAAATGGAATTCTAGGTGAATTCAACAAGGTCACCATGGCAACTTGTTTTATTGTGTTGTGTGTTGTTTTATTAGAGATTCCCATGGGGGAATCATCTTTACATGTGACCATGGGTTTGTGTATTTTATTAATGTGTTCCTTTTATTATTGTTGTATGTATTTTATTAGTAATGTGTTCCTTTCTTTATTTAATTAAAAGTGTGATAGATTAATGTGAGGAAACATATGGTTAAAATTTAAATAAATCAAATTGGGATATGGAAAATTAATCATAAGAGTTGTTGGCTATTTGTATTTAATTATGTAAGGGATGTGTAAGTTGTGTATGAGCTTGTGTAAGTCAGATTTTGGAGTAAGAAATACTCCACCTCCATGGAAATTCGAATTTGTCATTAGGGGCTGTTTTTGGAGGCTTGTGGGACAAGTAAAACTTGTCCCATGCCTCTAATTTAATCTACCAACCATACTTATGGATGGAGATGTGATTTTGAATTTTTTTAATGAATTTTATAAGTCATGTTGCATGTTTTTAATTTCACTTTCTTACATTTTAATTAATTTTTGTCCCTTGAGGTGTGGACTTTTTGGAGTGTGTAAGTAACTTGTAATTTTTCACCCACCTCTTTATTGAGCTTTGGAGAATGGAATTTTGTCTTTTGTGTTTTAATTCGAGGATGTGTGATGTGGCATCCCACATGGATCCACATCATCCTCTTCTCTTCCCTCTTCTATATAATTCAAACTCTTTGCTTGTTTTGGGTTGTTGAACCTTTTTACATTCTTCCTTGGGGGTGCATTTTGTTATTTGGAGCTCTTGTGGATTGTGGAGGAATTTGGAGATAACTTCATACTTGGCATTTTGTTTTGGACTGTGTTTTGGCACTTGAAGATTGTTGTTTGGAAACCAAAGTTACCATGGAGAGGTAGGAGTTTATTCCTTCTTTTATTGTTGTTATTTTCTTGTTGTGTTGTGTGTATGGAAAATGTTTTATTGTATTTGTTGGCTAGTTGGGTAGACTACCATAGGAATGGTGTAGGAGAAGGCTATGGGGAATCCATGTGGGGGGCATAAGGGAATGTCATTGGCATCAGAATTTTGTGGAGGGAGTTTGGGTTTGGGATCCATCATGGAAAAGAAATAGCTTGCATTTTTTACTTTGTGGGGGCATAAGGGTGGGGGTATAAGGAGGGATTTGTGGGGGCATAAGGATTTGTGTGTGATGGATTAATTTGGCTATTGTTATTGGTGGATGCCCAAATTCCAATTGGGAGGCATAAGTAGCTTCCCCCATAGACCTTGCTCCTTTGGCTTGCATGATCAAGCCTGAGTTTTGATTGAAATGTTTTAAATTATAGTTGTAAACTGTTGTTTTGTATTGTTCTATGTTTTATATTAAAATATGCATGTTGAAAGAATGTTGTGTGTTGTGGAAGCCATTTGTTTCCATGGTTGAATTACACCTTTTATTGTATTTTGGTTGGGGCTCGGGGCCAATGATGAAGGAAGGATTCTCCTTTCATTGGATGTCTTGGTTGGGTGGAGAGCATTGTCTTTCCCCTCTCTTGTTGTGATCATCTTGGAGAAAGAGAAAATGTGCATGTTGCTGTCCTGGAGCAAAGGAAAAATATAGTTTGATAGTTCCTTGTTAAAACACAGTCATTGTAACCTTTCCCACTTGAAGTGGATGAAATTTTAATAGGTATTTTGTAAAGAAAAGATGTAGGTAATTGATTATGAAAGTGGATATTTGAATTGTGAAAGACATTTATATTTTGTACTTGGAAAAGAAAGAAATAGAATTTTGTTATTGCTTTCAAACATTGAAAGATGTAAGTTGTATAATTGAAGTCAATAAAGAATTGCAAGTTTACTTCTCATTGCATTGTTGGGTTGAGTTGGAATGTTAAATTGTGATTGGAATCTCTGTTTTGAAAATTGAAAGAAGAAGAAATACGTATGAGGGAATTATATTGCATTGTTTCTTTTTTGAAATATATTAAAGTGGAAATCAGATTTGCAATTTAGCTTTGAAATGGTTTGTTTATAAACAACTGAATGTATTGGACTAGTTTAGGAATGAAGTGCCATATTTGAAGGATGAATTTGATAAACAAATTTCTAGAAATGGGATTTTTGTTACAAACTTAAAACTGGCAATTAATTTTAATAAAAATGTACAGTTCGGACCTACACACATTAATTAACTTGGAGATGTTAAAATTTAGTATGTTGTTTCATAAATGAACTCAAATTGACAAAGAAAACTTAAGAAAACAATTTAACCATTGCAAAATCAAACCAAATCCCTTCCTTAGTCATTTTTCTGTCAATTGTTGGAAAAATACAATTTGAAATAAATTGAACAAATTTACTTCCCTAAACCACTTTAAATCCTTCCTAGATCAATTCTCCATGTTTGATTGGCATGTTGAGTCAAGGAGGAGATCCAATTTAATCAAATTTGAAAGTTAGAAATTACCAGTTTGCTAATTAAAATCTTACAAATTTCATTTTTGCAAAATTTACCCTTTAAAATTTATCAAAAGTAAAATTAATTTTTCTTTTGCGAAGAGGGCATCGAGAGATTTCTAGAAAGTCCTCGTTTTCCCAAAACTGAGCTTTCTAGCTCAAGTTATGGCACTTTGAAGTTTTTGTGCCTGGCGGAAAATTTGGGAAAAATTTCCCGTCGAAAAATCCTTAGAAATTTTTTGAAAATTTTGGCTTGGGAAAATTTTCATATTTTCCTCCACCCGGATGTGTGGCATTTTCTTTTCCCCTTAGGCCTTTTTAAAATCATAGAAAAATGCCACATGGCTACTTGGGGGCGCCACGTGAAAGTGGGGTGGAGAAGACCCGCGCACCTTTTTGTTTTTTTTTTTTTTTTTTGGGAAAATTTCCCTTTGATCCTCCATGGCCCCACATCCACGTCCTCACCTTGGGAAATTTTCCTCATGAGCGCACGGACCGCACGTGCTTCCAACTTCATCCTTTCCCCTCCCTTTGGAAAAATTCATAAATAAACCCCACCGCTCCGCCCCT
This sequence comes from Taxus wallichiana var. yunnanensis, assembly GCA_018340775.1. Lineage (NCBI taxonomy): Eukaryota > Viridiplantae > Streptophyta > Pinopsida > Cupressales > Taxaceae > Taxus > Taxus wallichiana. The sequence goes on along the minus strand of CM031243.1, from coordinate 508,701,306 downwards.
TCCTCCTCTTCTTCCCCGCTTTGTCCCGTTGGATGACACATGTCCACCAGGGACCCACAGAGGCATGGGAGAAGTTTTGAATTTTTTTCAACATGGGGTGAAATTTTTCTAAAGCCGCCCGCAACCCGCCAACCCGCCAAAGGGGTTTTCCTCTCCTCTTGACACGTGTCCCCTTGGGGAAAATTTGACCCCTAAACTCCGTTTGTCCATATCTTGAGTTCCTGAAGGAGTTAGGAGGACTTCTTTATATCACCGAAAGGTGAGAAAATTTCCTATCCAATGGGAATGATTTAGGGAATTTTTGGAAGCATTAAGTTTTTAAAAATCAAGTTGAAACTCTGATCCTGTTAAAGAATGGGTATGGGGATAAATTTCTCCTTGAACCTAACTGAAACCCCCCTAAACTTTGAACCATGTGAACTTGATAATTATTAATAAATATAAGGCTTGTTCTTGTAATTTTATATTTTTTCCGAACCTATTATGGAAACTGTTGTTGCATATGACTTGGTTGTAGACACTTCTAATCAAAAAAAAATATCCCATAATTTTCTAGCTAATCCTAGGTTGTTTCTTAGGTCTCAAGTGGGTTGTTTTAAATGGGAATTTCAGCTTGGTATCAGAGTAGTGGTTCAGAAGCTTGGACCATTGGGCACACTAGAAAACTTGAGACATGAAAACTTAAACCTAACACACTTTTGAATCTAGAAAACAACTTAGCTAGAAATTGTATATTTTAGTGAACATGGAAGTTATGTAAAAATTATCCAAATGAACTAACTCTCTCTTTGGTGCAGTGTAGGAGGCTCATAAAGAGCAAGAGAAACCTTCATAGAGATTCGACTTACCACCACCACCACCATCACCACCGATTCGGGGTGTAGCAGCCATCCTACCTCGGATTCTATAGACCCTTTAGGATGTTAATGCCACTACGTATGTAGAGGATTAGGTGGACGACATGTAACTAGTCATGATAGAGCCCCATCCATTAAGGGTCGGGTATATCCTCAAATCGGTGAGGAGCATAGAGGAGAGAACTCCCATGTGAGTCAACAAGAGAAGAGTCACCACCTAGGGGACAGGTGATAGATTTCTAGAGCATAGAGAGAGGTCTCGAGCCCTAGGCTTAGGGATGAGTGTGCAGAGAGACCTAGAGGCCGTCACACCATAGTTACAAATCACATCAAGGAGATCCTAAAGCTTCGGCCATCACATTACTCAGGTGACATGGGTGGATTTCATGTAGAGGCCTGAGCTAGTCAGCTTGAGTGGTTGCTTCAAGTTTTGTCCTTCTTCTAGCAAACGAAAGCTCATGTTGCGATCCATCTACTGAGGGATGGAGCATGAGTATGGTGGAGGACAGAGGAGCAGAAGCTCCATGTTGATTTTGATATAGTGACTTGGGAGATATTTGAGGAGAGATTCAGGAGCAGGTATCTATCACGGAGGTTCATAGAACAGAGGATCGATGAGTTCCATGACCTCTGACATGATTCTATTTCAGTAGTAGAGTACGAGAGTAGATTTCTACATCTACTCTAGTATGTAGAGTATATGCAGGATGAGTAGGTGCAGATTCATAGGTTCATCTAGGCATGAATTTGGATATTGGAGGTGTAGTGTAGATTCATTGTCCATAAACATTAGCTGAGGCCATTGAGAAGGCCTATATTATGAGGAGACTTGGGAAAGACCCGATGGCTAGAGACCGAGTCCGAGCCGCATACAAGGCAGATGCCTGATGGTAGATCAGGGTGTCGCACCCTTCCTTGTGGTGGCCAAGGTACAACACAGTCATCCTTTAGGCCATAGTAGCAAGCAACAACAACAAGAGTCTCACCCACCTTATAGACCTCCACAGAGAGATGCACGTGAGAGGTCGGAGTATGGGCCTCCTCCTAGGGGTCCCATCGACACAGGGTGGACCTAGAGCTCAAGAAATAAGAGCTTGCTAGCAGAGGCCTCATTAGACCATAGTTAGATCATCGTGATCCACACCATAGACTTTAAGAGCACCTGCTGAAGGTTCTACTCATTGGGGAGGATCAAGAGGATGTTTTATTTGTGGTGTTACTTGGACATTTTTGAGAGATTTCACCACATAACCCTAACAACAAGGGTAAGATAGATTTATGAGCTGACTGTTGATGATGTGGACGACGCCATAGGATTTATGCAGTAGTTGAGAACCACTGTGGTAGAGCATCGTAACATAGTCATTGAGACCATAGGTAGCATTGGTGGTATTCCTACCTCTGTATTCTTTGATTTCGTTCTTTTGATTCTTTCATTGCACCATCTTTAGTAGAGCGATGCGAGCTAATGGTAGTTAGGCATGGTCTTATTTGGGATGTCGAGATGGCTTCGGAGTCAAGATCTTTGTAGACTCGGTTAAGGAGTGTGTAGTGGATTTGGGACCTTTCACCACTACCTCGGATCTCTTGTATCCTTCCTTTGGGATCATATGGAATTATTTTGGGTATGGATTGTTATCACAAGACTATCTTGTGTAGATGATTTGGGAGTAGAGTCGATGATTTCAGGGGTCGGAGACCCATTTCCATTCGCACCATCTCTCGTATACACTTAAGTGGTGTATGTGACGGGTTGTTAGATGTATGTTGTTACAATTAGTGACAGATCAGAGGATGGGTCTAGTGGACCATCACTAGATGATCATCCCATTTTGAGAGAGTTTTCTGATGTCTTTCCAGGGAGCTACCGAGGTTACCACCCCCACGTGAGATTGATTTTCATATAGATCTAGTTCCTGAGTAGAGCCTATCTCACAAGAACCTTATCGGATGACCACCCCAAAGCTCTATGAGCTCAAGTTACAGCTTGAGGGCCTTTTGGAGAAGGGCCTTATCCATCCTAGTGTATCCCCTTGGGGTGCACTAGTGATCTTTGTGAAGAAGAAGGATGGATCCTTACGGTTGTGTATTGATTACCACCAACTAAATAAGGTAATGATCAAGAATCGTTATCCTCTTCCTCGTATTGATGAATTGTTTGATCAGATGAAGGGAGCCACAGTTTTCTCTAAGATTGATCTTAAGTCAGGGTACCATCAGTTGAGGATTTTAGAGGCGGACATTCATAAGACTGCCTTCCGCACGAGATATGGGCACTATGAGTTCATAGTGGTGCCTTTTGGTTTGACTAATGCCCCTGTAGTGTTCATGAGTTTGATGAATGGGGTATTCAAGACCTTCTTAGATCACTTCATGCTCATCTTCCTAGATGACATTTTGATATACTCATGTACATGTGAGGAGCATGAGGGGCACCTTTTCCAGGTTCTTCAATGTCTTCGTGAGTAGCAGTTTTACGAGAACTTGGAGAAGTGTGCTTTCTTTCAGACAGAGGTGCAATATTTGGGTCATATTATTTATAGGGAAGGTATCGCAATCGATCCTTCCAAGATTATAGCTATTATGGATTGGAATTCCGAGGTCATATTTAGGGGATTAGCAAGATACTACGAAGATTTGCACACCCTATCACTTCCCTTCAGAGGAAATGGAAGAAGTTTGTTTGGTCAAACAGATTTGAGCAGACCTTCAAGACACTGAAGGAGTGTCTCACTACATCACCTATTCTTGCAATGTTGGATCCACAGAGTGAGTTCTTTGTTTTCAAAGATGCTTCTTTAGCAAGGCTTGGAGGTGTGTTGATGTAGGATGGTAGAGTAGTGGCTTTTGAGTCTCGAAAACTCAAGGATCATGAGCTTAATTATCCTACTCATGATCTTGTGCTTTGCTTGTGCATGCTTTGTCATATGGAGAGACTTTCTTCTTGGTCAGAGATTCACACTCATGATAGACCATTTGAGTCTTCACCACCTCTTCACAAAGCCCAATCTCAATGCTCATCAACTGCGTTGGATGGAGTTTCTTTGTGAGTATGACATGGAGATAGAGCATGTAAAGGGGAAAGAGAATTTGGTAGCAAACACCCTTATCAGATGGAGACATGTGGTTATGGCCACATCAATTAGCACAAATTTACGGAGTAGGATTCTTCAGCAGCTTCCTCTTGACAGCTTCTACATTGCAGTTTGAGTAGAGATCGAGTCTCAGAGGCCCCTTGAGGGGAAGTTTGATGGTTTTTCCTTATAGACAAATGGTATTCTCGCATACACGAGGTCGATATATGTTCCCAGAGATGGAGGCTTGAGGCAGGACATCTTGGTAGAGGCACATCATGCACCCTATTTAGCCCATCCAGGGTGAAGAAGATGCACACCACCTTACAACAATTGTATATATTAGAGAGGACTCAGAGAGATGTGGATAGTTCATGTCATGATGTTTGGAGTGCCAAAGGGTTAAGGCCGAGCATCAACATCCAAATGACCTTCTCTAACCTCATGCTATACCGTTATGGAAGTGGGACACCATTTCCATGGATTTCATTGTTGGGCTACCGATGTCAAGATATCACCATGACGCCATCATGGTCATGGTTGATAAATTGAAAAAATTGGCTCACTTTTCTCTGGTGAAGACCACTTATACCGCTGCAGTAGTGGCATGAGTGTATTTGGATGATATTTTCATGTTGCACGGGATTATGTAGAAGATCATTTGTGATCGCGATCCTTTATACACTTCGCATTTCTGACTACCATGCACATGTCCTCGGGATGAGGATCAAATTCAACACAACATATCACCCTAAGATAGATGGACAAACTGAGAAGGTGAATCAGATTTTAGAGGATATGCTCAGGATGTATGTGATGGATCAAGTAGTCTAAGTGGGAGGAGTACCCGTACTTAGTGGAGTTTTCTTACAATAATAGTTTTTAGTTCTATAGGCATGGTTCCTTTTCAATATTTGTATGGTAGAGAGTGCAGGGACACCCTTAGCATGGACATGTTAGAGGACAAGGTATCTCTTGGACTAACTCTTTTGTAAGACATGGAGCAGCAGTGGTGTTGATCGGGCATAGATTACGGGAGGCACAAGACATGCGTAAGAAGTATGTAGACCAACATACGATTGAACATAGTTTTGATGTGGGCATGAAGGTTTTCCTTCGTGTCGTGCCACACAAGAGCCCTATCCGTTATGGAAAAGGTTCTAAGTTAGCTCCTAGATTAGTTGGTCCTTTTGAGATCTTGGAGCATATCGGCCCTTTGGCCTACCGTCTAGCATTGCCACCCAACTTGTCTTACGTACATGATGTTTTTCACGTTTCATTTCTTAGGAGATATATTGTAGATCCGTGTCTCATGTGATGGATTGGGCATCATTGCAGGTGTAGGATCGGGCGGGTGATGGTGTAGCCCGCTCACATCCTAGATCGTAGGACCCCAGGGCCTTCGAGGCGAGAGGGTTGATCAAGTTTGGGTGTAGTGGGATAGATATGATAAGACTACAGCTACATGGGAGGATGTTACTTCATTACGAGTTTAGTTTCCACATTTTTTCCTCTGACTTCCAGGAGGAAGTCAAGTCTAAGGGGAGGGGATGTAGTGCCCACTTCCCTTTGACACCTTTTGGATACTTATTTTGATACTGTGATTACTTTATAGACATTATTATGTTATGACTTAGTGTGATGTTAGACATTTGATCACGGATTATTATTGATCTAGATTTGATTATGATGCATGATGATTATTAGAGACACCTTATATGTGGATGATGATACACTATTTGACATGGATATTATATGATGATGATATCGTGGTTGATTAAAAATGCAAATAATGTAGTTGTTACTTTGATGTTGTTGTGATTCATTTATATAGTTGGTTTAGTGATTTTATTTGTATCATATTGGATGTTCTGATATGGCCACGAGGCCGAAGGAGGTATTTGTATTTTGCAGTTAAAAATATCACAACAAAACATTGGGGATCAGAGACCAACCAAAATGGAATTCTAGGTGAATTCAACAAGGTCACCATGGCAACTTGTTTTATTGTGTTGTGTGTTGTTTTGTTAGAGATTCCCATGGGGGGAATCATCTTTACATTTGACCATGGGTTTGTGTATTTTATTAATGTGTTTCTTTTATTATTTTTGTATGTATTTTATTAGTAATGTGTTCCTTTCTTTATTTAATTAAAAGCGTGATAGATTAATGTGAGGAAACATATGGTTAAAATTTAAATAAATCAATTTAGGATATGGGAAATTAATTTGTAATGAAATTACTTGTATAATCTCAGATTAAGAGCAACAATAGAACACCAAATAGCACAATATTTCAGAATAATGATCTCAATATGCAATTAGAATAGCTTCGTGACTTCAAGGGGCAAATCCAAACCATATAATAAGACTCAAATGCTCAAATGATAATGAAATACTACCTATAATCCCCTATATATACTATTCATATGCTATGGTCATCACCAAGGCCGACCTATTAAGCATGAGAAAGTATAAATGAAATAATAAAATGATATGGTAAGACACAATTCAGCTACTCATATCCTAATACAAGCAATAGGTTAAGGGCGTAGCATGCCCTTCCCCTTCAAACCAATGTTGTCCTCAACGTTGAATAATCCTGGATGTTGCTGCAGAAAACCTTCATCCTCCCAAGTGGCGTCTTCTATGCTCAGATTCTTCCACTTGATCAGATATTCCTTAATGTCTCTAGTTCTCAGCCTCTTAGTACGTGTTTACAGAATCTTCTTTACATCCAAAATGATTCTTCCTTCCTCCTCAAGTTCTGCTAACTCTGTTTGGGCTTCAAATTTTTTTCCAATAACCTTCTTCAAGCATGAAACATGGAATACTGGGTGTATGTGTGAAGATGGAGGAAAATTTTCTAAAGATTTTAATTTGTGCCGCGTGGGGAAAATTTTCTAAAGCCACCCCGCGACTCGCCAAACTACCAAAGGGGTTTTTCTCTCCTCTTGACATGTGTCCCCTTGGGGAAAATTTGACCCCTAAACTCTGTTTGTCCATATCTCGAGTTCCTGAAGGAGTTAGGAGGACTTCTTTAGATCACCAGAAAGGTGAGAAAATTTCCTATATGATGGGAATGATTTAAGGGATTTTTGGAAGCATTAAGTGTAAGAAAAATCAAGTTGAATCTCTAAGCCTATTAGAGAATTGGTATGGGGATAAATTTCTCCCTGAACCTAACTGAAACCCCTAACCCTAAACCTCGAACCATGTGAACTTGATCATTGTTAATAAATGTAAGGCTTGTTCTTATAATTTTATATTTTTCTAGAACCTTTTGTGGTAATTGTTGCATCGCAACCTGGTTGTAGACACTTCTAATAAAAAAATTATCCCATTATTTTTTAGCTAATCCTAGGTTGTTTCTTAGGTCTCAAGTGGGGTGTTTTAAATGGGAATTTCAATCCACCACTCTTTGACTTTTATTTCCCATTCTTCTTGCTCTTCGATCTCTCCTTTGATCTTCCCTAATTTCCACATTCAAATCATTTCCAGATGATGATTCTTCCGTAATTTTCCAAAGTGTATCTCTTCATTGAGGATTATACTAACCGCATCATCAAACTTTAAAATATTATAATTAGACATTGTATTACTAATTACCATTACCAAAGTATCCCAACTATCTAACAAAGAGGATAAGAATAAGTGTGATTTTACTTCATCATCAAATGAAATATCAACCAATTTTAATTAATTAATAATAGAACGGAAATCATTTAAATGATTAGACACAGATCCACCTTATTGCATTTTAAAATTAAATAATTTCTTCATCAAATAAACCTTATTCGATGCACTTGGTTTTTCATGTAAATTAGCTAAAGCTTTCATCAAGTCTACTATGGTTGCTGCTTCTATTATATCGTGGTTACAGATGCTTCCAGTGCTCAATCTTATAGATCCCGAGCCTTTTTATCAAGAATTTTCCATTCTTCATTAGTCATATTTGAAGGTCTTGTCTTCTCATCCAATGGTAAGTATAGATCATTCTGACATCAGATAATATTTCACTTGGATCTTTCATAGATGATAATTACAGCTTGTCAAATTTCTCAACTTTTTGTTTTCCATCTTCTTCCGTTGTCAGATCTCCCACTCAATCAGAAAAACTCTCGTGAGTAAATCATATCAACATACAAAACCCTCAAGAAAATATCTCGATACCATTTTTTGGGGTTAAATCAAATACCAGTGTTGTAAAGATCTATAATCAATTAAAACATACAAGCAATAAACATGAAATTTAACTTAAGATAAAATAGACAAGAGAAAGATAACACCATATATAATGTGGTTCACCTAGTATGGGCTACATACACCAAGAAATGACTAATATATTATTCAAGAGGATATACAATTGAAGATCTGCAATCTTCCACACCTTACAGGATGTACATTAATTTTCCTCTCACAAGCTTCTCTAAGCTCTCTCCAAGAATTCCTTCTTACAATTCTTCCTTATTCTACTTCTAAACCTAATTTCCAAGCTTATATAACCTTATACAAACTTAGGGTAACTTATCTATACTATTACAACCATTAGATTAACTTTATATCAATGGTTAGATCTAATTCCTATGAGTTAAATAAAACAATCACACACAGGTAACCGATGTTAGTTACCCGAACCGATGTCAGTTCCTCCTTTCCTTGACCGATACCAGTCCCCAGGTGATCAACACTGATCAGCTGACTAACACTGGGTACTATTTTTTTCAGCAAGTTTGTAAAGCATGCTAATGCGAAGCAATTAAGCTCCACAACTCAATATAAATCCCAAACCCAATAGGATGTGGACACATTATTTCAAATTGGGTAGAAATCATTTAATAGGGTCACCGATGAGAATAGGAAACATGTTGTATTAGTTTTAAGTTTAAATTTGATGACATCATAACTATCATATGTATTCAATAACCTGAGAAGTCTCAAATGGCCATAACTTTTGACTACAAAAAATCACATAAAACTGGTATCATCAGAAATTTTATGATGATGGATACACATTGGGAATGAATTTGGGGTGAATTGGTGATATATTTGTAAAATATTTTGTGGAAGAAGTTTTCATGGCATTTTCCTTCCTTTACCACCATTTTTCAATGCACTTCTCCAAATTGATCATGTATGGGACCTCCCTTGTGCTTCTTGAGAGTGTTGTGCTACTCAAAAAATGTGAATGTGGACTTAAGATATTCAATTGAATGCCAATTGGTTCCATATGTCATTTGATCAATATTGATTGTGCTAATCAATATGTGCATGTTTTCTCCTCTCTTTTCATTGGTTCTCAAGATCTAAACTTCCCCCCGATTCCATTACAGAATGTTCTCTTAATTGTATAAATATATGAATCCTACACTTAATTTTATCATTTGTTAGCTTTCCATTATTTTTGGGTCTCTAATCCCTTTTGGTGGTCTAGTATGAGGTGGTAATTTTTGGCTTTATTATAGGTGGTAGAGATAAGATTAGTAGTAATTTTCTCAAAGATATTGTAATGAAGGTATGAGAGAGTAACCATGTATGTTTTTTTGAGGCATAAATGAGATAACTGATTTAGATAGAAGATATCCTTTGGTTCGGGAGTATACTCACTTAGATTATTAGAATTGTCATGTGGTAATTAGGTGTAGAGGTCAAATGTGTAATTACTAAAGAACTTAATTATAATATCATTGTGAAATTATAGTTTAATTTTCTCTCAACAATCTTATCTAATGCTATATTTTGGACTCAAGTTACAAAGGTCTAATAATTGGGAAACTATCAGTGAATGTGGATTCTTAATTATTTGAATTGTTGGGAATTAAAGTAGTTGTGTAAACTGAAATGATTCTTGTTTTATTTTTGACTCCATCTTATTACATGATTGGCCCAATGGACAAGGCACATTTGAAGTCAAAATGATCAAACCCCCTTTCTTATTTTTTGTCCTACCCCTTTGAGACTTCTTTTTCATATTGACTATATTATTTAGAAGTCTCTTTGTTATAAATTTGTCTTCACTCTTTTTTGAGGTGCTTTAAATATTTTTAATAAAGCATGTAAGTTATGGATATCCTCATACCTCCGTAATAGATAAATTAAAGTCTATTTGTTTCACTATAAATGTGTGGATATGTCACAAGTGACACTTAATTTGGTGTTTATTTAAGGATGTTGCATTCATAAGTAGATATAGTGTAAGTTTATACTCATCTTCTTATAATAATTGCTAGGGTGTCTCCCCTTGGCCTTACAAAACCAGAAGAAATAGATAACTAAATTTCCTTCTCACATTTTTTGGCCATGAATCCATTCCCATATTGTTAAAGATAACTTCCTTTAATATAACTAACTCATCATTAAAATTCTCTTCATCAAATCCATGGTTGGAATAGATTTAAGAGCCAAAAATATGGCATCATTCCCGTGAACGCGCCATTTTTATTGTAATTGGTGTGCCTTGGCTTCATTTTTAGCATTCCATATTTTTACAAATATTTTTCATCTTATTCTTCCTTGTGAAGTGGAAACTCCTTCCTATTTTATTGATGAGTGTGCTTTAGTATTTCTATCTATTTCCAAACACTTTGATGCTGGTGGTTTGTGTTATGAATTTTTTAAAAAGGATTCAAAACTAGTGCTCTCATTTTTCCTAGTGAATCCTCTTTGGGAATGTATCTTGAGATATTTCTTAGACCATATCAATGGTTCTTAGAGTTATGAAAATAGTGGGTGATTCTTTTAACGTAATATTTGTGGTAATAAATAAATGGATACCATCATTTATCTTTTTAGAGTTTTAGGTCACTCTTCTGTTTAAAAAAATCTAAATAATTTTATGTAATTTGTGGATCATACTTGTACTAGTGCTAGAATATCTCCTCATGTTGAAAATAGGAATTCACCAGAGGTTCAAGTCACCCTTGTGATTAAAAAAATATAAATAATTTTATGGAATTTTTGGATCATACTTGTACTAGTGGTAGAATATCTCCTCATGTTAAAAATAGGAATTCATTCATAGATCATATATTCAAACCTATTGATATGGATTATTTCTTTGATTTTCATGTTCCTTTCCATAAAGTGCTTAGAGATGTGATACCTTTAGTGTGATGGTAACTATAGGAAAAAGAGGAAATATATTTAGAAACATTTATCAATTTGATTTATTATTATGAGGTTGAGAATAAAGGCATTAGATTATTCATTCTAAGTCTTAATGATGATGTCCGAGAATGGTATTATGAGATTCCTATAAAATTACTGATTCTTGGGATGAATTCAAACATATTTTTACTGAGCAGTATGTTGATAAATTTTATTGTGCTTCTCTTAAAAATTATTTTTATAATATGATGAGGAAGAAGGGTGAAATCATTTAGGATTTTAATCTAAAATTTGGGTAGGCATGGAATAGAATTCCTAAACACATTACACTTAGTGAATATTATGCTCTTATTTTATAGTGAGGCATTAAGTGATGAACTAAACTATTATTAAAGAAACCAATTCCCACTAATAATTTATCATTGGATTTAAAATTTGAAACTATCTCTCATGCCGAGGGCTTATATGTTTATGAAAATGAATTTGTATAGAATCCTTGTGAAGAGGGTATAGATTTAGTATTTTTAAAGGTTTGTGAGGACTTTAAGGCTTTGAGGAAGGAATATACAGATATGGGGTTATATATAACCCCATGACCATGATTTTTCCCTAACTTTTCTATCATGTCCTCATTTTCTTTGGAGCCCCATGTTTACCATGATTGTGACCCTTTTGAACTCCAAATATATGTTGAACATGATTCCTATGATGTAGGATTTATTACAGTTAGTTACGATATAAGAAAAACATAATTTATTGAAAATAATTCATGAATGTATCCATGTGTATTTATGAATACTAATAACATTCTCGCTGAGGTTGATGACTTTGTTGTGTGTGAAGAGGAAAATAAATCAATTTAGTCTAATGATTGTTTTATGGAAAAAAATTATGACTTATGTGCACTCTTATGTTTTAAAGGAAAACCTATATAAGTGTTTCATGATCTCTGGGAGAAAACTTCATCAAAGGAAAGAATGAGATAAAAATTTCATAGTGTCCTGAATCTAATTCAGATGATGAGAGAACACCTTTACATCATAATGATTTGTTCATTATGAATAAAAAGTAGATAGAATTGAAAGGTAATCCGACTTATCATAAGAAGGAGAATAAATTTTTCTTCAACACTAATGGTGTTCAAAAAAATCCGGAGGAAGAAGGGGGAGGTGAGAAATATCTTTTAACTTAATTTAGTAACCCTCATTGTCTTGCATGTTTTGAAAATTTAATCATCCTTAAATAATGTAGTTCAAAATTATCTATAACATATTTATGAACCACATTAACTCAAATGGATATCCATGAGGTAGAGGAGGATGAGTTTGATCTCATCAATTTTATGTATGAGTTATAACTCGAAAATGTAGGGTCAAACGTTGAAACAAAGGTGTTTTTTGAAAGGAATAAGAAGGAAAAAATATTTAAAGACATTACAAACACCCTCTATGGTAATAAGGATGAATATGTTATCCTATATGAGAAAATAATAAGTTCAAACTTGAGGATTGGGTGTCCTATTAATCATTTTTCTATTTCAAAGCTTTTTTTTTATTATTGGCAAATAGTTTTTTGAAAGGGACTATACCCTTGAATACAAAAGAAGGCCTGAGAGCCGGAATAAGAGTGAGAAACAGAGAGAATGGATCAAAATCCAAGTGTTACAACGAAGCTCCAAGTAGCTCAGAAACAGCTACTCAACCGAGACAAACAACAAAACAACAAAGCAAAAAAACAAAGCAAACCAACCGCAAAGAAACAACAGAAAAACAACAAAAATCAGCAGAAGCTCCCAGAGCTACTTCTTGGTGGCTTTATCTATACTGATCTTGATTTTCTTCCAGGCATGAAACATACCCAAAGCAGTCATATGGGCAAAGATCGATCGTGTCGATCAAGCTCCTCAATGGTTCTTTTGCTTTCTTTTCGGTTCCCCAAAGTGCAGCCGGGACACCGCTGAGGTTGGAAACACTTTTGGCATGGCCCTGGATGAACTCCTCAATCGCCCTAAAGGCCATGATGCTGTAATCATGTCTAGTCTTGGCCTTTCCTAAGCGGAGGTCTAAGGAGGTCAGCTTCTTGTATATGTCCTCAATCTGACTGCTATCAATGTTCCCCTCTTCCTCCCTGCTTTTCTTGCCTTTCTGCTTGGCAAGGTTCTTGACCTCATCCTTCAGCAAATTCATCTCAGCTTCTAAGGCCTCCAACCTCTTAGAAGAGCTATCCATCCGCACCTCCTGGGGACTGGCACTACTGATGTTCAGCAGGTCATGAGCAATCTCAAGGTCAAAAGGCTCCCTCTCCATCTCAAGGTTGAGCCTCCTGGAAGCCCTGGTGACTGGTCTCTTAGAGGTAGAGGTGAGGTGGGTGACGGGAGCAGCAGCAGGGGGAATGGAAGGAGAAGTTAGTGGAGCCGGCATGGGGTGGCAAAGAATCGTGGAGGGGGCAAAGGAGAAGCGGTGGCTGGCGCAGCAGCAGAGCCCAACAAAGGGGGAGCCGGGCTAGGAGAGGAAGGAAGACCAGGGTACTTCAGAAGGCAGCATTTATGGATCAACAAAATAAGACCTTGATGCAAGGGAATCGCCCGGGTGTGCTTCTGAAACTCCAAAATGGAGCGTTCAAGGGAGTTCAACAGATAATGGGGGAAGCAAACCAATCGATTCCTATTGATATTAATGAAAAATAAGAAAGTAAATAAATGTAAACCCTCCTTTGATTCTTATTGTAACATTTAATGAGATAGCTAAAGTGTTGCTAAATTTTTGGATCTCTTGGGATAGTTTTATTGTGGATGCTCCAATCTTGTCTCCAAATGGAAGAGGAATGCTATGAGAAAACGAGTGATCACATGTACAAACTTTTGGTATGCAAATTAAAATGGAACATGAGAATATTTTTCTACATATGAATAAATATTCCAAGTATGAATTGAAAAGGATTGAGCATCATATTTATAGCTGAAGGAGAGGCCACAAATTGGGGATCAAGGTTTGAATGAGTCACAGGGAAACAAATGCATTTTCCTTAATTAGTAAGTTGATTTCTTTACCATTATGTTTTAGTGTTGTCATTAATGTCAAAATCACTGATGGAAAAGTTTGTGTAGAGGTCATATGAGTCCCCATGAGGTGTAAATCAAGGTCAAACACAAAGGTTGACTACTAGTGTCATGGTTTGGTCAAGTTACTAAGGTGTCTAATGATGGTCTTGGGTATGGTGCAAGCATGGATGGTTATTATATGGTTCCCAAAGGTTTATATAGTTTCATCATGGTCTTATAGGTGTGTTAATGGTGTCTAATTGTCTTGCATGTGGTCATCATGGAAAATTCATGGGTTGTCATGGTTGAGTCAGGTGACTATAGGCCTATTCCTAGACCTAGAGCACGGTGCATGGTATGGTGGCATGATTTTTTGAGAAAGGAAGTCATGTTCAAGTATGGTAAGATCATGATGATGCTCTACATGATGTTTATGATGAGTTTTTGGTCAGTTCTCAAAGGTTTAATGATGCTTCATGATCCTTGGGAAGAAAGATTGTGAAGACAAGATAATTAAGCACATATAATTCATTTTGGATAGATATTTTTAGGAATATTTGAGCATGGATGATAGTTTTCATGCATAGAATAAGTATTCATGGTGCTTCAAGAACATGTTTAGATCAACATGTTGAAGGAAGATCAAGTTATGATGTTTTTGTTAAAACTGGTCTTTGTAGAAAAAAATTCTTACTCGAATTGGAAAATTTAGATGCTCACCTTCTAACACACACTCTGCATGGGACCTTAAGGCTTCGTAATTTTATTTTTCATTGATATAATACTAGTTTTAAAAAATAATGAGAAATTTTTAGTGTCATAATTTTATGAATGACTGTTAAGAAGATAAGTTGGTTCAAAATCCTCCTAAAACCGTAACGGCAGAGCGACATGGAAGATTTTCTTGGTATGGTATCTAAATTTCTTGTAAATACTAATTCATTTATTTGGAATTGTAGATAATTAATAATAGCTAATTTTTTCATAGGTTTCATGTTCCAGCTATTTTGGGATGAAAGAGAGAAACCCTAGTTTTGTATTTTTTGTAGTTTTAGGGTTGAGGTGGAGGTTCCAGGATCAAAAATAAAGATTTATAGAATCCTTGGGAAATTATCTATGTGGAGATGAAACATTTTAGATAGGTACAATGTATAAAATGGAATATACAAGTGCTCAAAATGACCCTACCAATTTTGGCCTTAAAGGTTAAAATGTTAGTATGCAAGTTTGAAGTGAGTTTAGTCGTCAAGGTTCATTTTAAGACCCCCATAAAAAAACATATTATAGAATGGGTGGTGAATCCGATGAAAAATCCATTTGCATTGTAGGCAAAAGCATGAAAATGGGTTTCATGATGATGGCAAAAGGAAGGAATTTTTCAAAAAATTGTGGGACAGTTTTTTTATTACTGAATGAAAATAGTAAAAAAGTAAAACTATTTCCGGTTTGTAAGTACGATCTATTACCAAATGACAACATCTTTGATAGTATTACCAGCCGATGAACGCTTGTTAGTGTTACATGTCAACACCATTTTTAGTGTTACTAGCCGGTAACACTTGTCGCTGTTACCGCCGAGTAACACTTGTCAATGTTTTCATCCGTAACAATGTTAGTGTCAATGGCTAGTAACAATGTTAGTGTTAATGACGGTACCAATGTTAGTGTTAACGACTAGTAATAATGTTAGTGGTAACGCCAATAACAATCTATCAAAGACCCATTTCTCCTAGCCATGGTGGAATTTTTCCTATTGCATATCATGTTACAGGGAAGATACACTTGCATTCCTCGATGAGCAATGTACTACCTTATTCAAACCATTTCCAACATTAAATACGATTGGTGCACATATCTTGTGTCAAAGATTTGTTCTGAAATTGGCAAATCCAAATTGAATCCTATTGTAGTTATTTCTTCTTCTTGTCATGTTATTTCTTTATATTATAATGGTTTTTATGGACTCAAATCCACAACTATTCCCGTGGACCAACAAGGTGAGTATTTTTATAAAAGCATTTAATCTTGATTCCGTAAAAAAGCATTGCTAAATTAATTCTTGTAGAGATGTAATTTGTAATTATGTTTTGAAGCAATGAATAGGTCAAATAAAGAAAAACACTGAACGCCATCATGCGGTAGTTTTCTCGCATAACCCTATTGGGCCTGAGGGGTCTAGTGACAACAATACAATTGATGTCACCGTGTTCAATGACTCTTGGGCTCCGAGTCAAGACTAGACAAATGGATGCATGGTTCTTTGGATTTTTCACGCTCGGCTCGGTCCCAAAGCAAGGAGAGAATGTGCTATGCTTCTATGCGGAGAAGGAAAATCCAGTTTTAAGTTTTACATACTACACAATCATTTTAATTTTATTTAATTATTTTATAGACTAATGATAATTTGAATCTATGATTCTCTACAATGTCATATTTTTAATTTCATTATCTTAATGTGCATCCTTTTTTGGCATATCTACATTGCCTTGGAGAGATTCTTCTCATACTGTTAAAAGATGCTTTGCATATATACCTAAGACGAAGAGAATCAACTGATGCAATAACCTACCCAGCACCCTTCAAGTTCTAGTACAAAGCAATGCAAAAATAGTGACTTAAAACTTATTTATATTATCATTTTGAATTTATTTTACGAATTTATCATTTTTTTTTTTAAAAATCATTAAATTAAAGATTTTCCATAATAATGCCGCCACCATCCTTTCCCATAATTCCACAAAGAATACTATTGATTACAGATAACATTTACAGTGTAATAAATTCATACTATTCACTTGTTTGTATTATAATTTAAAAAATTTAAGACATTGATTACCGAATATCATATTGTTAAAGTATTCATGCTCATAGATGTTTTATAATCTAAAGTTCAACCCACAACCACACCCACGACCACCATCTCTTCTCCCAATCCATCTTAGCACACAAGGAGTGCATTAGTCCATGTATGACCTCCCCTTCGCCTCTGTCATCCGAGTATGAGTAAGGAAACTCATAATTTCACAACATTTGAGTTCCCCAGCTTTTTAATTGATGGCGTGTCGAATTCCGTAGAGCAATTATTTTTCAAACAATATAGATATGTATGAGGAGTATCTTGGGTTTGACATATTTTTTTACATGCGATATTCGGGTGGCATGCCAAGTATCCGACACAATCTATTTATAATAAAATGCCACAATCAGTATGGTCTTCGAGATCCTTCTTCCCCAACTAGGAAACCACAGAAAAAATGGATGATGATGTAAAGACCATATTTTCACTTGACATCCATGTGTTAGAAAATGCTACAACCCTTATCATGGAAAATATTATTCTTGACATTAAGGAGTTAAAGATGTGGGAGATCGAGTGAAAGCTCTGATAAAAGAAATTAATGATGGATATCATAAATTTGAAAACAGAGAAAAAAATCATTGGTTAAAAATCAACCGGTGGTGATTGATGGTATTCTTTCTCAAGAAAAAAAAGGAAATGTAGTCACCGATAATTTTTACAACAGGGATGAAGTTTTGAAAATAATGTTGAATAGATTGGCTAATTTGAATTTCAAGGCATAGTCATACTACAACAAGTGGAATCGTGACAAGAACCTTGTCACTATTACTATTCCAGATAAATATTTGGCCATGGTAAGTTCTAATTTTTTGTAGATTGTTAGATAAATATATATATATTCTTTATCT
Organism: Taxus wallichiana var. yunnanensis; assembly: GCA_018340775.1. Taxonomy (NCBI): domain Eukaryota; kingdom Viridiplantae; phylum Streptophyta; class Pinopsida; order Cupressales; family Taxaceae; genus Taxus; species Taxus wallichiana. Next base: position 508,683,521 of record CM031243.1, on the reverse strand, counting down.
TATTCTAAATATTAATTATGTGACTTTTAATTTCATCCGAATACCAAAAATTGAAGACAGAGGTGCAGGTGTTGGATGAGAACCTTAGAAAAGTGAAAGAGAGCGTCTGTGGGGCTATTGGTTTTAAAGAAAAAATTGTTCTATTAAACAAGTAGAAAAATACTTTGTGGAGGATTATCAAGGAGCATAATATGGATCCAAAAATTCTTATGAAGAAAAAAATTATGAGGATCCTTTTATCCTTTCAGCAAGACATGTAACTAAGGAAGATAGAGAAAATTTAGAAAACATTAATGCTACTGCAAAGGAATTAGTAGAGTCTGGTGTAATCTAAGATAGTTCAAATGTTGTAGTTGTTGTTGAATCTGGTGATGGTCAAGGACAAGGGTCCAATTAACTTCAATTAAAACTTTAAACTATGTTACTATTGATGAATTCAATATTTGACAATTGGAATTTGAAAACATTAATTGTTATTTGTTGATCTTTTTATTTCTCTCATGGGTGTTGTCGAATGAAAACTTTGTTCATTTTTTTCAAGCTTCTCTAGTTGATGAATAATACACATTGATTCTAGAATCTGGATTTACATTTTTCAATTTAGTTTTAAAAATGTATGAACTCAATAATTAAAACTTGTGTCTTAAAAGTTGAATTTGCATGTTGTTTTCAATCTTGATAGTTGATTCTTTAATCTTGATTCATCATGTAAATATTATCTCCAATAATAATGGATCATGGGATGTAGTCGTAGACTGCTATGTTTTTTATTAATCCTAATAATCATGATGTTATATATCATATATGGATTATAATTTATAATATGTTTGCCAAAAATTGTGCCTATGGAATTGAAAGTGAGAAATCAATGAATGAACATACATTATTAGTAACTAACTTTAATTTTATTACATCATCACATTTACATATTGCACAAATATGAACTACGTACCATTTATTATTTGCAAAAATTATTTAAAAATATAGAAGGGATTAAAAATTTTCCAAACATTATATGCGCAATATATGTAATTGAAAAAAATATCGAGTAACAATATATATTTCAGAAAATGAATAAAATTAATTGTCTGGTAGCTGAAACAACCCTATCATGAATGGTCCTTCATCAATTCTTGTAATCATGTTAAGTTTTCTTGTCTAGCAGATTCCAAGTCAATTTCACCATTATTAGAGACTTCATTGTTTGTTATTTTATTAACAGCTCTGTGCTCTGTAAGAGATGTCCATGTAGCTAGTGCTCTTTCATATGGAAATGTGTCCACCCCATATCTTGAAACATAGATTCTTAAACAAGTTTCCAAATTCTTGTCCAATCATGCTGTTAGTTTTTATTTCACAAATGAAAGAACGCACTAAATACCCTTTCATCTTCAATAAACTCAAGAATCATCGTCTGTATGAGTTCTTATAGTTTGAATTATTCACTTATATTTTCTCTTAGAATGCTACTCTGATACATATTTTTCCACAATATCGTGATAGCTCCCATTTATTTTGGGTCATAATAGACTTATATTGATCAGATATTGCATATGTAAAATGTTGTGACTGTGATATGAGTAATTTTCTATCCAATATACCATTCAATTCCCCTCCATCAACATCTGAAGATTTGCAAAACTGCTCCATAAGTGCATTCATGGATTTCCCAAAGTTTGTAGCTCTTTGTTCTTCATCAATCATCGGATTCTAGAAAATGAGATTTATAATTCCCATGGCCTCAAACAAATCACTATTTTTAAAATTCTCTCTGATCTCAAAAGATAATGTTTCAGATATCTTCATCAATTTTTACGTGTATTAGAAATTGTAACATCAAAAAGACATCTTGTGACTAGTACTTCCTCAAGTTTAGAACCTTTTACATAAGGATCTTTGTATAAAGTGTGCATTGGAATATTTTTCCCATCAATAGAAATACAAAGATGACCACTGATATTGAACTTTAAATAGTTGTTGGGATATTTTGTATTTGTCAAAACCTTGAAGCTACTAAAAATTGGCTTCTGAATCTAGTCTTGGGTGAAATATAAGGTATTTAAAATCATACATACTTGTCTCTTTAACTTTATAAAATCAACAATATATATGGCTCCTTCCTGAGCATGTTTCATCAAGTTGTTTATTTCCTTCAGCATAGGCAAAATACCACATAAAGTTAACAATGTCTCTAAATCTATCAAGTGATATAGTAGATATTTAGCCTTGTCCACTCCTCTTCGATACTTGAACATGTACCCTGCTAAGGACTTGTATTCCTCAAAAATCCTGCAAGCTGGTTCATATAATGATATCCATATAGTTTTGAAATCTTTTAGCAATTTTTTACCATTTGTTATTCCAACAAAAAATCTCTGAAACTCAAAATATTTTAGGACTGCTAGACATATATGAATGCAAGTCCTATATTAGCTCCTCCAACTTAGTAACATTTTCAAAATTACTTACAATCTTGTAAGCCAAATTCATTCGGTGAGCCATACAATGAATAGGTATCATGTAAGGGGATATAGTTGTTTGCAGATGAATACAAAGTCTATTTTTGTGACCTTGCATGACAGATGTGCCATCATCTCTTACACAAATCAGCTTTGCAGAGATTGATTGATCATCTATACCAGTTATTTCTTTCAAATTTTTAATAACAAGTTTTCATATGTTCTCAGCACTGTAGTTCTCCATCATTTTGTGCATAAAGCAAGTATATGTTTCTCCCCGAAATGGTTACTAAAAATGAAAGTTTAGACATGCATGCATACCCAAAATGTATTGTCTATAGATGGGACCTCATCAATTGAAAATTATATAAAATTTTCATTTTTACCTTCTCTCTCAAATCAGTGATTTTAATTTCTCCCATACACTTTTCCATCTCCCATGCACTGGTATCTGACCAGTGTGTTGATGGAATATTTGGAAACCCATTATATTGAAATAAGATCTTATAATCAATGAGATCTAATATTGTTTTTCCATTCTTTAAAATGTGAAATATTTTTTTGAATTGAATGATTCTTACCTCAAGACTTACGTCAGTAGTTTTTTCAAATTTAGCCTTTATTATTCAACCTTTCTCAACTAGGTCCTAAATATGTTTATGATGATTTTCATATTCTGTAACATATCTCATATGTAAACAATCTTCCTCATCTTTCCATCTAGTTATTTTTATAACTGTTCCATCATCCTTCTTTTTATACTCATATACCTTCCCACAATGCTTCTCTATTGCGTCCAACTTCAATTGCATTTTTTGGTCTTTTCCTAGTTTCCAACTACATATAGTACATCTACATTCTGTAGGAGTATCAGTACTATTTTTAGGTTCAATGAATGGATATTTGGTTAACCATTCAAATTTATAAGTCCTTCCTATAGTCCACTTCCCACTCTTACATTTCTGATGTGAGTTTTTAGCATGTTTATCAGAAGTTTAAGTTGGATGGGAAATGAGATTATCAGTACTATCAATTTGAATTGAATTACTCTGGTGATTGGTAATTTAATTTGGGGTAAGCTCACTACAATGGTTTTTTTTGCATTTGAGAGAAATTGGTTTGCTTACAACTTCCCTAAGTAAATAAAAAAATAAAGTAACATTATCATAGTAAGAGTAAAAATTACCTCTTTCCACTAGGGTTACTATTGGCTGACTGAAATATTTTGAAATGTCCATACTACATTATTTATTTCCTTGAGTTCTTTTCTCATTTGTAATAGGGGCCATAGTGATCGAAATGGTGATTTTAAACTTGGAAGTCTGTACATACGCGACACAAATATACGAGTTTCAAATACTGATGGCAACATAACTTTATCCAACATCACAACAACACAACTTAACAATGATGAACGGAAACAAAACCAAGAATTCAAATGGTAAGGCAAGTTGCGGGATGACGGCAGAAAATACTTTGCTATTGAATAATAAGATAACATACTATTCTTGGCCGTAAATATAGATAACTATTATCGACTAGTTGTAGATTGAGAAATAGGGGCGGAAGCCTAATAAATTATATTAAACTCAATCAACCAAAATACATATGAATGAGCTGTAATACTTATAGGTATTGTACAACTGAATATAAACAAGAAACTAAGTTGCACAGGTGCAACCATATTCCAGATTACATAAGCTTCCAATATTACATTCGGGAAGCACAACAATAATATTGTTAAAAACAATATAACAACACCCATAATGTTTGAATAAAACAATAATATGGTTTATAATTAAATATAACCATATAAACAATAAATACATTAATTAATATGAAATGCATAATTAATATATAGCTAAATAATAATTAACCTAACATTCCCCCCTAATTGTGCATTTTCTCAAGAGATGAGGACAGGAACTCTCTAAACAACTCAAACTTGTCACGTGCAAGTGACTTTGTGAAGATATCTACCCGTTGTTCAGCTTTGGGAAAAATTAAAGTTAGATGTTATGCTTCTACACATGCTTATGTATGAAATGAACCTATACCTCAATTTGCTTTGTTCTTTCATGAAACACTGGATTGCGAACAAGTTTGAGAACACCTTCATTTTCAACATACATGGTGGTTGGTTTTTCCTATGGTATTCCAAGTCCTTCTAGTATGTGACGTAGCCAAATCACTTCATAGAAAGGTTCTCCTATAGAACAATACTCGACTTCTGTGGAAGAACGAGAAACAAAGTGTTGTTTCTTGCTTCCCCATGATATTGGTCCAAATCCCATAAAAATACAAATCATGAAGTGGATTTTATATCATCACTATTTCCTGCATGATCTGAATCCGAATATCCATTCAAGAAGAAGTTGTCATTCTTCTTGAATTCTAGACCAAGATCAACTGATCCTTTGAGATATCAAGATGCGCCTTGCTACTTTCCAATGAAAAAATTTGGGTTCCTACATGAACCTAGATAGATAGCTCATTGAAAAGTTGATATCTTGTCTAGTGTAGGACAGGTAAATGAGACTCCCAATCAAATGTCGATAGAGAGTGACACTTACCTCAGGAGATGGATCTGAATGAGATAACTACAATATTTTCTTCATAGGTCCTGGTAATTGGTGTGTAATCTATCATCCTAAATTTCTTGAGCATTGTCTTGGTATATTTCATCTAATAAACAAAAATGTGATTCTCTTTCTCATTATACTTCCAATACAAGACAATAATGCATCAACCCGAGATTGGTCATGTCGAACGATTGATTAAGATCTTTCTTCGTTGCATCGATCATCCTCACTGAACTGCCAGTGATGACTAGATCGTGGACATAAAAATGACAATCACAATCTCCCCTTTCTTTTTGAGGTAAATATTGGGATCGTATGGATTTCTAACAAATCCATGTTGTACAAGATGCTCATCAATCTTGATGTACCATGCCTGGGGTGCTTGTTTGAGGCCATATAGAGATTTCTTGAGTTTGTATACCTTTGCTTCTTGACCAAGTACAACATATCCCTCAGGTTGAGTCATATAGACTTCTTGTAAATCTTCATTCAGGAAGGAACTTTTTACGTCCATCTGATGGACTTTCCATCCAAACTATGCAGCTAGAGAAAAAATCATCTTGATCGTTTTGATCTTAGCTATGGGAGAAAATGTCTCCTCATAGTCAATGCCTTCTTTTTAGCATACCCCTTTGCTACAAGTATTTCTTTGTACTTGTCCACTGTCCCATCTACTTTGTACTTTATTTTGAATATCCATCTGCATCCAATGGGTTTCTTCCTAGTGGAAGATCGACAAGTTTCCAAGTGTTGTTTTTCATCATTGATTGATATTCAGAGTCCATGCCATCTTTCCAAGCTTTTGACTATAGGGCTTCCTAGACTATAGAGGGCTCATCAAACTTAATAACTCTACTCATCAAATAAAATTTAACTTCTTCTCCTACTTTACTGCGAGTCCATGGTCTAGGGGTGGATATATCCGGTGGATCATCCATTCTTGCATCTCATAACGTACTAGTATACCACTTGGGCATATGTTGAACTACTCCCATGGGTCGTCAGGTTATATATGATTAACACCATCATCTCCATCATCACTTTCATCATCTATGGGAAAATCAGCTTTAATCTTTACAACCGGTGAAAAATCTACATCTGGTGAGTCTCGGAGGAGGAGTCTCTACTTCCTTCTTCTTGAAAATATCAACATCTCTGCTAGTGTAGACTTTTCCGGTCTTTGTATCCATCAATATATACCCAAGAGTCTCTTCACCGTACCCAATGAAAATGAGTTTTGTGACTTTGTGTGCAATTTATTTCTATTCTCGCTTGGGTATGTGCATGCTTTCTTTGCACCTGAATACTTTGAGGTGTGCAATAGATGGTTTCCTTTTTTCATACTTCTTGTGGTGTTACTCCATCAAGAGAAACTATGGGCACTCTGTTCAACTAATATACTAATGTCTTTACTTCTTCTTCCCGAATGACTTTGCAAGTCTAGAATCATTGATCATACATCGCACCATTTCCATTATAGTACAATTTCTTCTCTCAACATCACCATTCTTCTACGGTGTGTGTGGAGGATGAATTTGTCTATGAATCCAAAGTGAGCTTGTAAGTAGTCTTTGAACTCATCATCGGTGAATTCCCCCTCGATCCGAGTGGAGAGTTCTCGATGTGATGACCAGTTTTGTTCTCAACAACTACTTTGAATTTATTGAAAGTTTTAAAAGGTTCACTTTTCTTGCGAAGACATAAAATTCACATTTTTCTTGAATAGTTGCAAACACAACATGAAATACTGGAACCCATAATTACTTAGTTGCATTGGACCATGAAGATGGGTATGAACCAGGTCAAGTTTTCCATGAGCTTGAAATGTAATCTTCTGGAATGAAGCTCTGTGTTGTTTTCCTACTAGGCAGTGAGGACACTTATTTATATCCTTTTGAAGAGATGTTAGCCCATGTACCATATTATGCCAACTAAGTTTCTCGAGATATTTGAAACTAACATGACCAAGTCTTTGATGCCACAACTATGCTGAGGTTGAGTTCTTAGCCACAAGTTCCTAATCATCTCTCGTGAAAAAATCAAGCTAGAACATGTGTCCCACATTGGAGGATTTTGTAACTATTTTCGAGCCTCTTGATTTATCTTGAAGCAAACACATTTTCTTGCCGAATGACTATCAATGTCAATTTTAGGTTGCGATCAAGGAGTTAATTGAATGAAAGTAGATTGTTTTTCAACCCTGGGACATATAAGACATCCGATATAGTCTGTAGTTTTTCGAACCAAGGGGTAGAGAAATGTCCCCAATCCCCTAAACTATATATGAAGAATCATCACCCAACAAAACATGGTTTTTCGAATGCGTGTCCCTCACTGAGATATACTAGTCTCTATGGTTAGTCATGTGTTGAGAGGCTCCTGAATAAACATACTAGACATCACTAGATGATGTGGATGGTTCACTTGATCGAGCGGTATATAAGTAGTCTTCATTGTCTGACTGTTCTTGTTGCTCAACAATATTACCAAGTCTTTGATGGGGTCTTCTTTTCTAGTTACCCTTTTTTTTCCATGATTGTGGTTAGAATATCCCTTGTAAGATTATTGTTGTGGAGGTCCAAATTTTCTTGATGAACATTTCTTTTAAGTGTTATACTAACAATCTTCTAAGTCATGTCCTCTTTTACAAATTAGACAATGCTTCTTCCATTGTTTGTCCCCTCGATTCTCGATACATCGATTCTGATTTTAGGACTTTTGATAGGAATTAGGTTTTCCTGTACCTTTTCCTTTCCATTTTTGATGTGAAGAAAGTACCTGCTCCTCTTCATCATCCTTATTATGCAAGGATTCCTCTTGTTGTAGTAGGTTTACACGTGTCAAAACTAATTGTCGTATCTGACACGTTTAGTGTTGTTACAAAAATGCGGTAAGAAGAAGGGATTGTTCTCAGAATAATGGGAATGAGAGCATCATCTGTGACCACTTCTCCTAGGGCTAGAAGTGAAGCCCTCAACTTTGTAACTCATCTTAAGAAAGCTTCACTTTTCTCATTCTGCTTGAACTTCAATGTGTGTAACTCTCTGTAAATTCAGTATAACATTCTTGTTATTGGATTTGTATACTGTGCTCAAATTATCCCATGCTTCTTTGGCTATTGTGGCATTATGAATATGGGGTTACACATCATCATACACTCCAAACAAGATGATGAGTTTGGATTTCTGATTTACTCACAAATTGCCTCTATTGTGTTGTATCGCTTTTGATCCGGTCGAGTACCATTCACAACAAGCCGATCTCTTCAAACTCAAAATGTGTCTTTATTTTTATCTTCCATACATCATAGTTTTTTCCTCTTAGTAGTTATGAATCCGGAAGAAAAAAACTTTGGCGGCATTGGTGCCCATTTTGCGAAAAACAATGATAGGGTTTTGCTCTTATCACTCTAGGTATAAGGTCTCCTAATCTATATACCGTCATTCCGATATACCTAACCTTTCTATATACGTTCCCTTCGATGTACCCGTTGGTACGTGTAAAAATCTCACCCTTTTGATATACCCAGCAATACGTGAAAGAGGCGTTAATGTATGTGAAAGAATTCAATATTTGGTACCAAGACAAGATCTTGAAAGGGGTCCATGTGATTATTAACACCGGCTAAATGAAATATTCTCATACGTGTTCGAAACTTCACTTTATAGTTGGATAATTTCTCGCTTAGGATTTATGTCGTGCAATCATTCACGCAGACGGATGGGATGGCTCATAGTGTGTGTGTTGTGACCTTATTAATCCCCATCGATTTAAAGGGTCGATGCCCAGGATGACGTTATTACAACTATATTAGGTGTTAAGTATAGAAGTAGTCATGATGAATTTACCCGTAAGCACTTCTTAGAGGCACTTTGTATATACCGAACACCGTAAATGAGATCTAGGATCTCGTGAGTGTTTCAAAACCAAAAAAATTACTATTTTTTATTACAACTTTTACCAATTTCGAAAGCGATTCAATATTTGCGCTTAACTATGGCAACTTGCAAATTAGTACAATATAATGAAGCATGCAATTACATTTTAAAAATTAGAGAAAATTGAATGGCAGGCAAAAAATTTTTTGCTTTTGTGGGCCTTGGTGGCCTCCGGAGCCCAATACGACCCAAAATGCAAAGAATTGCAAAAACCATTGAAAATGCAATTTTTAGCTATCCCCTTTTGGAAAAAGTTTTCGGAAATGGAAAAATAGGCCGAATAGGAGAAAAAACAAATTTACCCTAAATTAGGGTTTTTCTCGCTAAAAATTTTGGAGGCCTATTTAGCTATAACTAGTAGTTTAGATGTGGTATTCCTGCTAAAATATCCTCTAAATTTGGTGGTTTTTCTAATTTTGCCTCCAAATTTCAAAAGTCAAAAACTTGTGTTGTTTGTGTGATTCAAACCATGCACTTCCCACTCCTAAGTCGCTTCCACTTAAGCACCTAGGCTCTAAGAGCGCTTGTGATATGAAATGA